>CACRXK020001084.1:0-60752 GCA_902702795.2 Paramuricea clavata | reverse complement strand
CTGAGCCTGCGGTCCTTGGGAAGGAAACGAAGGCTCTGGGATAATCCGTTTCAGGGAGGAATCTGATTGGCCGTTGATATGGAATGTGCAGTTCAATCTTAGCCTGAATTCCTGACTTTCGGCAACGGATTATCCCAGAGCTTTTGTTTCCTTACCGAGGATCGCAGGCTCGGGGAACGAGATTGGCTATGGTGTAATAGACAAGGGAATGGGGAGCAAGAGAGTTCGCATAGAACAGTTTCAACGGTAGATTTATCCAAAGAAAATCAATAATTTGACAACAAAAAGCAGAAGCCAGAAATCACCAATTTATCATTGGCAACTTTTCAACCCTATACCATGCAATTAGTGCAACCTTGTGTGTCCCTATATGTCGTGTGGAGTTTATCTATTGGTCGAGTGTCGAGGGTTAAATGTCGAGGGCCAGGGTAAAACGTCGTGGGCGAGGGCAAAACGTCGAGGACGAGGTAATATGCGTTCCACGCACATATTATAGGCTACTACGTGCATTAAATGTACTAACAGGGCAATTTAAACTTCAAGGCAAACGGCCTTTTTGGCCGCCGACTGGAATTTTTCTTCTTCGTTCGCTTCATCTTCTCAATGTTATCTCAAACGTATCATCATACATTTATACAGTTTTAAAATAGCTAGTTCATTTCCCATTTATTACCTTGACCCTTGTAGCATAAATTTTATATTTACTATAGCTACCACAAACGACTTTTGGCAATTTTGCGCACCCAGCGCTGCGCGAATTCTAGTAGCTACTGCATGTATTTTAATACATGTGTTATGCAGTTATGCTACATTATACACATGAGAAAAATCCAACACTGTATGCTATATTGTCGACATTTTGTAGCAGATTTCGTAACAAATGTCTTGGTTCTTGTTCATTACCAGTGGTATTTTGAACGCACGCTTTATCTCAACTTGCGCCAATTCTAGTAGCTACTGAGCGTATTTTAATACATGTATTATATATCGCGCGTTTTTACTGTCAAAATTCAATAGGTCCAATAGTTATAAGTCGAACACCAAATCACCAATGATACAAATCGGGCAACACTTACTCGAATCGAGCAGACTGATATGTAAATCGATTATTGAAGTCGATCAATATACATTCAAAACGAGCAAACAGTATAGCCAAATCGAGCGACTATTCCTTGTTTATATTATATTGTGAACTAAATGTTATTGTATTAGGCAAATGAGAACCATGCAATAAATGTCTTGGTATTTTGAATGCAAGCTTTATCTTTACTACTTGCTCGAACTCTAGTAGCTACTGCGCGAATTTTAATACATGTATTAAGGTATATTGTCGACATTTTGTAGGTGAAAAGAACTGGCTAGTTTACATTGTTCATTATATTATGAAATATGATACTAGTTAAAATTCGCGTCGAGCTAAATGTTATTGTATTAAGCAAATTAGAACCATACAATAAATGTCTTAGTTCTTGTAGGTATTTTGAAGGCACGCTTTATCTTTAGTATAGCTACCACAAAGCTTTTGGCGCACCAACTAGTAGCTACTGCGCGAATTTTAATACATGTATAATATATTAACTTGCCCTTGTTTATATTGTGAACTAAATGTTATTATATTAGGCAAATGAGAACCATACAATAAATCAAAATAAACTGTCGAACCTTTAACTTGCCCTTGCTTATATTCCACTATATTGTACAAATTCGCGTCGGGTCCAAATTTTGGAGTTTTCGAGTCGTTTAATACAACATATATTTGATTGTATAAATCCGCCGGGTCGGTCGGCCAAATTTTGGAAGCCAAATTTTAGAGTCGTTTAATACAAAAAGAAAAACATTAATTCAACACGCAATAAAGTCCAAAGTGCGACAAAAAATGAACACAACTACACCACGGATGCTTATGACTATACAACGTATATTTATAGACAGTTGTTTATTAGTTTAAAAGTCAAACTGTCGAACCTTTAACTTGTCCTTCGTAAAATTCGCTAGGTCCAAATTTTGGGGTTTTCGAGTCGTTACACGAAGAAAAACATATTAATTCAACACGCAAGAAAGTTCAGAGTGCGACACAACGTAAAATCCATAGGAAACCGGCACAACTCTTTGAAAATTCAACGAAACTGTGTGAAATATATTCTGATCACTCAGCCAAAAGGTGCCATTTTGAAACTGGACTGAATATGTCAAAGTCCATATAAGTCTATATATGGGCTAATAAACGAAAAATGCACCACAAGCATGGCATGAGCCGGCTATTACGTACATAAATACAAGCTTCTTACTATTATATATGAATCGTGGAGTCGAAGAATCGATGGCATTTTTGATTAATCATTGCACCCTGAGCCTGCGATGCGCGAACGCAAACTCGATTTCTCGACGACGAAAAAAACAGAAGAAAACAGAAAACTAGGGATTTAAGACACTTGACCTTTCAGGTCAGTGTAATTAAATAAAGTACATCTTAGGCCAACGATTGAGTGTAAAAATGTCTTGCTAGCTACATAACAATAACAAACAATAACAAAGCAACTACAGTTAGTTTCTGTAATCTACAAAAATGTATATTTTGTAAATATATGTCAATCATTCATCAGCAAAGTGAAAACCTTCAAATTCAAAATCTTCTTCCAAACCAGGGGGTGGAAAATGAGCTCTTATGCAACCTTACAGCACAAGATGGCAATGGCACTCGTTTTAAATATTCGTATATTATAAACCTTACCAATCCATGTTGTCCAATCTAACTTTCATCCTCCACTTCACTGCTGTAATCATCATCAGATTCAGATGACTCGGGAATAGTGTCAATGACAGGTTCGAACTGGTAAGGCTGCAAATCTAAAATTTGCCCTTGGGGCAAATACTCACTGTTGTTACTAAAGCTGCAACTGGAAGTTTCGTTCAAGCTTTCACTTTCCATATCCGAGGTACAAATATGCTCATCATTGCCATTCAGCTCCATTAAAGAATAACAAAAATGGAGAATTAATTTTAAAATAATTTGCATCCGGCATGAAAGCTAGACTAATTCAATAAAAAATTGCATAACATTTGTAACTTCTACTTTTTAGTACTGTTTTGAGACATGCACAGTTGCACTAAGCACTCCTGTGACGTCATAAAACTGACCGCTGACAATTATTGCGCTGCAGCATATGCTACGGTTTGGCCCCTTTCATTATGACCGCTATCAAAAAATGGCAAAAATTGCTAATATTTTATCCATTTTGGTTCCTTTTTATAAAAATATAAAAACATTTTGGATGTGATATTTTTTGTTGTATTTAGATTCTCAAACAACATACTTTTATGTTATGGCATACCTCTGATGTCCATAAATACCACTATTTTTCTTTACAATCTTTGCATTTTTTAACCGTATATTCCTGGCATGTTGAATTACCACACGACTGGCAGAGTGATTTCACACATTTTATAGAAATTTTTTTTCAGAGTTACCCTTTCCAGCTGCTGCTTTTTGACAGAGTGCACCTCCTTCTACTCTCTCCAAATGCTGGGCCATCATCTGCGTCGGATTGATCATTTTGGCAATTGTCACCGATTATTAGCCCAATCTTTTGTTTGACAACCATAGGCAAACAGGTTTGGTTTCGTCTTGCAATATGAGGTTTGACCAATTGCATAACGAATTCAAATCCATGCTCAAAAGACTTTTGTTTGACAGGATCAACATTCTTATTCAAGGCATAAATTGTGGATGAATTTACACGAGCCGTATCAATCATGTAGGCTAACGCCACCATGGTCCATCTTCGTGACTTGGTTTTGCTTGTGTGAAATGCCATCCGTTGATGAACAATGTCAGTACCACCTTTCGTAAAATCATACAGTTTGTACAATGTCAACTTGTTATGACTGTCGTCTTTGGTTGTACCAAGGATTTGCTTGAGTGTCGATAACATCAGCACATTCTTCTTCCCGGTTGCTGTATTGACAACATATGATGATAAAGATAGTGGACCATCTTTCTGCCAATATACTTCAGATGATAAGTTCTCCCTGTTCTTGAAATCTTTCATTTCAGCTGGAACTCCTTTCCGATTCATTTGCATTGTGCCAAGACATGTTATATTCTTCTCATACACAACCAGAGTACAATGCTAAATGATGTATATAGCCGATCAAACGATATGTTCCTTCCAGCTAACAGCGCTTTATTTTCCAATAAGCGCTCAATCATTTGTTGTACAATTGTTTCTGTACGTAGTACTTTCCACCATCCTCTGTTGGCTTACCACAGTATGGAGAAGCAATAAGTGTACAAGGGTACCTTGCAGCATTGATTGCTTTGAACAATAAACCATACTTAGCTGGCTTATTTGGGTTATACTGCTTGAAGGAAATTTGGTTTCTCATGGGATAAAATGTCTCGTCCAAAGAGAGATAATCATTTGGTACAAGGCATGACATACATTCAAAGTTAAAAGATTCAAAGATCTCTCTTATAGCAGCAAAATGGTCTTGTTTCTATCTATCGTCCCTTGTACTTGAGTCTTCAAAACACAGATTTGCTCGGATAAATATGAAACGATTGCTTGACATAGTTGCGCTGAATATTGTTGGACCATATGTATTTGAGAATAACTTATCTACAGAGACAGTGCTTAGTTTGTACAGTCCTCGATAGATATACAAACCAATGATGGCATATAACTCATCAACACAGGTTTCCTTTATGTACGCGTATTTACTGTTTTGGGAAACAAAATTATCTGGGAGTGTCGAAATTAAGCTCCGAATCTTTCTGTTGGTGCAGGAAACAATTGTTGCCATGATATCTTCTGTAAAAAACAGCTCGAATGCAGCTCGGGGTATTGGAGTAACTTTTGCCTTTGGTTGAGGGCCTTTGTCTTCCAGTTATGACATTTGCACGATTGTTACGACCAATGTTTGTTGTTGGTGGTTTATTTTAGAAAACACAGACAACATCATTCCCCCGGTGTTTGTCTACTTTCACTATGCTTTCAATATGCTTCAGCTCTTCAGGAATTTGGTATGGATTGTATTTATTTATATCTCTGCTTCAATCGACCTGCTCGTATGTCCTTGTCAGATTCAGAGAGTTCATCCATTTAATCCTCTGTTTCATCCTGGCAGCCTTCATTCTCAGCATCTCCTGGTCTTTCCATATTTTCTTCATTGCCTGCAAATAAACATTGGGTTTGTAAATTTGGGCTTGAAAGGTAACAAGATGCTATTCAGTTTTCATAATTTCAAATGTTTTATTGTTTTCCACAGTTAGTACATGAAAAGTCATACAATTTCACTGACCTGTTTCTCCATATAAACTATTCAAATCACTTTCAACATCACTACCAATTTTACCATCATCACTGTCACTGTTGTCATCATCATCCATGAGTCGCATTATATTTGCAATTGCACATTCAGCCAAAATTCTAGCCCTTTTTGGTGGCATAATTACTATAGTACAAACTGTAGAAAGATTCAGGAAAGTCGAAGATAAAACACTTGTTGAAAAAAATTATACCATATGGCAAGCACGTGTTTTACACTAGGCCAAGATACTATGTGTTACACAAAGTGTAACGAGGGTAGACTACGAGCCTGCAGTACAATTTTAAAAACACAATATTTACAAATATTAACTTCGAAAATCATGTGGATTTTATTTGAATAATTTTGTACCAAATTTGATAATAAATTAGCACAGTTGTCATGGGAAAGATAATCATACACTATGGATATCATATGCCTCCAGAAAGTTTGGATTTTCCTCCAAGACAAGGAGATGTTATGCCTTGAAGGTACAAAGAAATATGTGTATTTGCATATATAAAAATATTATAAAAAAGTATTTTATATTTATAAGTATTTTATAGCAAACAATATTATATTACATTTTACTATTTTATATAATATATTATGGATATTTACTTTGCAAGTTATGTGTAATAAACTATTTTTACATGTTCTCCAATTATAATATGCTATTTTTGTCATTGGAAGTGATTCAGCCAAAAAATACTGTCCTAAATCACCAATCCCCATTTTCCCATTCTCAGGCCCTGACACCTTGTTCGACAAATCTCGTCAAACATGCCCATAACTTTGAACTTTCAGGAATTTTTTTCTCTGTCATGACGGCAGAGGAAAAATATTAAAAGTCATAAAAGTACAGGCAAATCACTAATTCAGGAATGACGGACAAATATATATAGGGATGCGATCAGTGAGCGCACCCCCGTTACAAATAGGGTTTTAATCACAGGTTACCAGATGAAAACACAAGCATATTGTATCAAATGTATATACATCATCATGATGACTTCACCCGTGCCAGCACATTTTGTATTTTCGCAAAGTTCTCGTGTATCCTTTTCTTTTAAAACTAGGAAATACTTGGCAAACGTTTTCGAAAGGTCAATGCCCACAAGGAGTACTTTTTTGTGTATTTTTGTGTAAGTTTGCATGCATATTTGTATTTGAGAAAAGCTGACAGGCTTCTGCCAACCTTGACCTTGTACGAGTATATTATATGCATGTAAAAACAAACGCTTCTCCAGTCGCACCTATGAAAACCAATCTAATGAATACATGATCAACAACATTTCCGAAGTTGTATCTCCCATTCAGCAAAACAATATCTTACTAAATGCTTACAGATAGTTTACCACGCAATATCAACATCATAATAATCTATGGCCTTTGAAAGGTCAAGCAGTACATATTTCATTGAAGACAGATCAAGTTAAATTTTAAAAATTAATTGAATAACTTGGACACCATCGCATCTTCTTTGTAATAGTCTTGTTGGCATTGCTATCAAAAACTCTATTTAGGGTGTTATTTTCAAGCTTGTATTTTCAGATTTGCACCTTTTATTTTGGTATTTCAATTTTTAGCATATGTAAATAGAAGCCTATTTTCCACTTGTAATGTCTAACGAGCCATGTGCTTGGCCAAATCATCAGCAGAGTTCATCAGTGCATGTAAAAATTCAAAATATTGAAACTTCAAATGAAACTTTTACATGAAAGAGCTTGAATATGGCAAATATTTGATCGTTATTGACCTTTGTTGCATTGACAAATGACATATATTACCAGTAATGCCTGATTCAAGGCCTGATTCTTTAATAACTTGAGAGTGAGGGCAGTATTGAGGTCAATAGACAATACACCAAGACCGAGGTTTGATATTTTCCCGTACTATACTCGAGTTCAGCAAGTTTTTTATCATGTGCCCGGGCATTGTATGTTTGTGAATGAAAAAACATGGTCATGCGAGGGAAAAGTCCGAAACATTTGCAAAATGTCAATTGTGAAAATTTATCTGTCGAGAAAAAACGAAATGAAAACAAAACGACTCTTCACTAACCTTTTATACACTATGGACACGGTTTTCGAAAGTATTTCAAGAAGATGACAAGGTATTCAATTACTTAATCAAAGACAACAAATGCAAAACAGCACCGACATTCAACAAGAATATTTTTAGTTTGCTTCATTTCACATTCATGTCTTTTTTGACTAACAAAAACAGAAATTTTCGAAAAGAATTTATAAATCTGTGGCTGCTTTATAGTTATGTTTCATTCCCATACCTAGCAGGCTATCCAATACCCTACTGCCTCAAACTATAATGTGTTTTTTACATGAAGTAGTTTGACAATTTCGTTTAAAGGGAACACAGGCTTGGGTTAACGGAATTGTTGCAAATATAGTCACAAGTTTTGTCGTTTGTGTCTTATATAAATGTACAATTGCACATGGTTGTTCTTTTTCGAAAATGGCAGCAAGAGGGCATAGTTCGGGTTCTACGGCAAAGACGGCAAAACATATGAAAAGGAAATAATTAGACAGCACCAAAAAGGGTCCTGCAGTTGCAACTGCTGTGTCATTTAAAGATAGCTTTACTGCTGTTAAAGACATGCTTTCTGCTAAGACGGATGACAATGAGAATGCGCAAAAGGGAAGCAAAGTTCAGCTAATGAGGTGCAGAAGAGTCATTGATTGCTTATGTCCACAAACTTTCGCCAATAAAGAAAAATAGACAGCAGACAATGTAGCCTGCATAACAGGCGTTTAGTGCAGGCGGGAGAAGAAAGGGCGTGGTTAAATAAACGCCTGCCCAAATGCCTATGATTAATTTGTTCTTCTCCGAAGAATCTTCGGAAAAGCTTCCCATTGGTTAATCTTGTTAACGGAAGTAATTACGTAACTCAAATGTCAACAATAGTTTTGCTCGTGTTGACGCGTTTATAGTCTTGTTCAAAAATATGCCGCCTGTTAATGCTTTCGAGGAAACTTTCTTATATTTCAAGTATTTAGGCTTCGAAATTCAGTTGAACCAGAACAGAGAAAGTATATTATTAATTTGCTACGTGGTGAAGACTCCGGTTATCGCGATTCTTCCTAGGAATACGGAAAAGTTTGATCTTTCAATTATACATTTTAAATATATCCTGAATATTTCTTTAATATAGTTATCTTGTTATTTGTTCACTTTAAAGTATAATTCAAGACCAGATAGTTGAGGCTATATCACTTGGCATTGCAGCTATGAGGTTGAATGATGATTTTAAGAATAACATTTCAAAACATGCTCAACTGTTATATTTGCTATAAGGCAGAATATGGTAAACAACCGTAGTTCAGGAGTCTTTTAAAAGATAAAAGCTCTGTGCACGTTGTGACTGACTGTTGTCTAAAATAGCTTCAAAAACTCCCTAATAATTCATGAAGAAAACACAAAGAAAAATCATAAACATGTCATATCCTTGATATGTGATAGAGATTTCCCTTGATTTACATAAATTTTAATGATTTTAATTTCTCTACATATACACACCGAATTTTTTGAAAGGTAATTCGCCAATGAACATATACTAAATCGATCGTTTTTGAAGCAATTTAAAACATTCGCAGTGCGTGTTTTATCAGACCATCTTTATATCTGATAAAACACAGCTGCTTGTGTTTTAAATAGTGCATAAAATCTCTGCAAATTCCGTAGTTGCCGAGCAAAAAGCATGCATGATGCTAAATATAAATCTCGACTATGATTGGATAATGGGTGAAGGTGCTAATTACAAAACGTCAATCATCCTTAATGGGCGAAAACAAATTTGTCATAGCCAATTTGGGCAGGCGTTCCCTCTGTACCCGCCTGTCAGCTAAACGCCTGCTACGCAGGCTACAGACAATGGAGTACTCTACGTTAGTGTTACAGACTGAGAAAAAGAGTGTCCAAGCATTGCTGTATGCCAACAAAAAAAGACCAATACTCACCGACATGCTCGTAGTAACACTCCGATTAAAATACTGTGAGTCACAAAAACAGCCGATGCGGAAAAGGTGATGATCATCAACGAGATGAGAAAAGTTGGCATTGCTCAACAAGGTGACTATTTGTTTCAGTTCGAGGAACTTGGCAAAAGTTTAAAGATTTCATCAATCAAGGATATTTTAGAATCTTGAGAAGAGTGGGAAAACGTTTCAATGTGTGAGTAAAGCAGTCCACGTTGGGGAGATTGTAGTAACTTGATCTATTGATACATTAATTATCATATGTCAATCAACCAGCACATGTGTCTTAGTTATGATTATATACCTGAGTAATAAACAAGTGATTATTTATGTTATATGAAGTGCATGCTTTATAACACTACATAGGCGATTTAAATGTACAACAATTGTGTACAGGATGACTGACACGCCAGCAGCACAACTCCCAATAATGCCACAATACACAATGAAACCATTTATCAAGCAGACAGACAGCAATGATACAGCGGTAAATTGGCAAAAATATAAGAAGGAAATTGAGACAGTTTGGGTTCTTCGATATTAACGACCCTGAAATGATAAAGGACGGATTACAAGATTTTGACAACAGGCTTCTCGATCTGAATGGTACAGAAGACGACGACGCATATAAAGTACTTACCTGAAAAATAGACAATCATTTTATTCCTAAGAAAAACAAGGACTTTACTCATTTGATACAAACAATGCTCAATCACAAAATTCGAAGTGAAGCAATACATGAAAACTGGGCATTAGATAGAATCCTAATGGAGACCGCTATCGATGAGCAAACCACAGAGCAAGCTGATGCTATTAACAAGAAAATCAACAAAGAGACCGTGCACAAAAGAATAAAGAAACTGGCTTTAAGAAAACCTACACAACACCCAACTGAAGATGACGCATGTGGCCGCTGCAGGAATTCAAAGAAACACACCACTTGCCCTGCTATTGGTGTTTGTGTGATAACTGTGGAAAGAAAAACCACTACATGCGAGTTTGGTTTGGAAAAACTAAACACAATATAGACAATCGTAACCAGAAAGAGCACCTTGGTAGTAATAAATATCATTCAGATTCAAAGAACATTTGAGATAAACAAGATTATTAAAGTGATGACAAGCACTAGGCAAGTCAAACCAGACGCACAAGACACATTGGCAATAACTGTAGTGACAACAGCTGTAGTGACAACAGCTCAAGTTATGATGGATGTTTCATGAATCACCTCAAAACACACCACACAAGCCAAGATAACACTGATAAATGGAAAACATGCACAATCCAATCATGCCTCTCTGCATCTACAATTGGTCAATAAATCAATCATGCACACTCACCAAGGGCAAGCCCCAACAACCAAAGATTTCATTCCAGAGTTCGATGGACGCAAAATTTTCAGTAAATTAGACCTCAACCACGGTTACCACTGATTTTCTCTTGATGAACAATCCCGGCAAATCATTACATTCTCTACACCGTGGGGCAATTATCAATATAAGAGGCTTGCCTTTGGCGGACTCAACATGGCGCCAAGACCTATTGGATGCAAAGATTGCAAAAATTATATTCAGTATCCTGACAGTTTTGAACAACAATGACAATATAATGATGAACAGACTTGACTGGAAGGACCACAACAAAAAACTTTGAGGAGCGCTACAGTGAATCGAAGATCATAATCTTACACTACGGAAAGAGAAATGTGAATTTGGGAAAACGAGTATGACCTTTCATAGATATATGCTCACCATGGAAGGATTAAAGCCAAGCCCCAACAAGATCTGAGCTGTGCAAGAGTGCACACCACCGAAGACACACAAGGAACTAGTATCATTCTTGTAAATGCTAGCATACCTATCCTGATATACAGGGTGTATCAAAAAAAGCGCAATCCTCGACTGAAATGTAAATTGCTAAACAAATAATAGACGAAAACGTTAAAGTTTACATTCATTTTAAAGCATAGCCATTCAGCTTTCTAACAGTGGGTTGTTTCTTAAATTTGACTCATTGGTTCGCGGGTAATAATACTTTACGTTATTGCGATTGGAGATTAAAAAAATTGAGATGGAATAACAAATCGTTCTCATGAAAATAACTGATTTTTTCATTAAAACAAAAAAATGTTGCATTTTATTAAATGGATTGTAACAATAGGTATAATTACGGCTTTTTTTCCACTATTTTTAACTCAGTTTGACACTTCAAATGCGATATAATTTTGGCTTGGACCATCTAAGCTGACTGACATCAACTTGCTATAATTTCTGTTTACATTACATCGCAATTCGATGACACTCTGGCTCAGACACCAGAATGTTTTGACGATTTTTAGTATTCGTTTAGGATTTTCAAACAACCTGATCTCTTTTAAAATACTTTTAATTTGTTCTTATGTGGTTTTCCAGATGTAGTGACGACAACATTAAAGTTTAAAGAAGAAAATTCTAACATTTAAACAGACTAAACAATAACATAGTATAAACTTGCATAATTAAACAGCAACTAAAAATAGGCACGCAGTGCGTACATGTGGCTAGCTTTTGGAATAAAAATAGATACGCTAAGCATACATGCATAGAATTATTGTGTTTTTTTTTTAATTGACTAATATGATTTATTTGAGGATGTTTGTCAATCTATTCAATCGGAGACTGTGTTCTAACGTGCTGGTGAGTCATATGTTAAGATAAAGAATGCTCATGATTCAAATAGTCTGCATACTATGAAATGAGCAATTAGTCTTTCTCTCAGGTCTAAATCCGCCATTTGTGGGAAATATTTTGTAAACAACGTGAAAAATCTAAGCGAGTGAAAATAATTTGTCAAATATTTAACTGTTTAGTATCCTTGTTCTAAAAAAGGTTACCACCCAAAAATTGCGGTGTGAGGAAGGCTAATTGAAAAAACAAACTGTTCAAAATCGTTGTCTGCTTCAGGTAGTGTCACTCGCCTCCGCAGAGGAGTAGGGATGGCAGATATTATTGCACTCTAGGGTGAGAAAAATTGGTGAAAGTAGGTTGCAACCATATTTACGCCGTTTTTTTGCTGCACTGGATGCTATATGTAATGCTGTGCAAATTGGCACCGTAATTTTATTACTGTATTCATTGGGCCCTATTCCATATGCTTTGTTTGGCAGGTGTCCCAGTCATTTTACATCCACGTCAAAATATGAGAGTTGGCCGACCGTATTTACATGTAATACGTAAATAATGCTGGTTCATCTTTTTAAGTACTAAAATGCGGTGGCCTACAAATGAAATAAACCTCCGGCGTTTCCGCATTCAAGTATAGGTATCATTCTTCTGTGGCCGCCAGTTGGTCCGTACGTTCAGATTAAAATTGTGCTTTAAAACTTTCCAAATAAAAAATATTTTGGGCTCCAAATACGGTTATCGTTCCATGTTTCACGCACCAATATAGGTTAGGGTTAGGTTTAGGTTAGGGGTTAATGTTAGTATTAGGGTTTAGTTTTGCGTTAGGATGGTTTGTTCTACGTTATAAAAACGGAAACCTTATTTTGAAGTATACTATCTAGCAATTACCGTCTTGAAAGTCATGAATTTCTGGAATAGAAATCAATTTTGCATCCATAAATATAACTTTATACTCTGATTCGAACAGTTGTTTTTTTCCTGGTTTGGCACATAAAACGAGAGATAAAAAGCAAACAGTCGGTCCTGAGAGTGCAAGATTAATTAATTTTCCCCGCAAAAACAAATAAATTCAGAGCACGTGCAAGGATACGCGGATAGCAGAGCCCGATTTACTCACAGCAGAATATAAAGCAGTGCATACCGCAATATTTTGTAATTTGCCAATGCCAATGGTCAGATTGGATGACCCCATCCAGAGCATAGTTTTCTTTTGGGAAAACTCAAAATTTCTCAGTAAGTTTAGGTAAGAGTGTCGTTTTTTTACAGCTTAATTGTTCAGAATTTTCATATTAATATATATTTTATAGTATTAAAACCATATTGTAATGTGATATGCTGAAATATGTCCTTGGCCGTGCCAGCAAATTGTTTTACTATAAATAAGACAGTATCGATAAAGGCTTAGCCTAACACTGCTTGATTTGCTCTGATTTGACTCGAATTTGTTTTCAAACCGTTTTGCTCTGGCTGGATTCGAGTCTATTTGCAAATATGCAAAGTCAATAAATTGTCAATTAAAGAAAATATTGACACAGACAAATTAAAGTAAATATTGACACAGACAGTGTACAAATTGCAAGTATATTAACATGAACTCAATAGTAGATCACGAGTGAAGTACAGGTTTAGGTGATTACTCAAATGGTACATGTACAGTCACACAGAAGCTATGAGATATAGCTACATTTCAGGAATCAAAACGAGTTTATTGATAACTAAAGCAGTATTACGTTTAGGCCAACACAAAACTATTCCTTACAGTTGCATGATTGGTATTACTGCAGTCTCTGGACATTTTTGCGGTTGTTAGTGGACTTTTCAGGATTTAAAATAGTAGAGAATAGAGAATTTTGTAAATGTATAAATATTTTAAAGCAATATTTTGATAAAAAAAGCGAGACGTGGCAAGTCATGGGCATGGCAAATGCAGCAATACCAATCAGACAATCAAGAAACTTTGTGTGGGTTTCACCTGTAATACTAATAATACAGTCAAACAGGATGTTCCGTTCGTCAGCTTCAAGGAAGTTGCAATTGAAACATGCAAGTAATTCCCTTGCAGTTGCAAGTTGCAACCGTCATTTGCCATAAAAGTCCTTACATGCACGAAACCATTAATAGAAAACAAAATTAGATAGAATATAACATTTTGCCTGCCGTTCAGTCGACAAGTATAAAAGCTAAAAAGGTAAACCAAAACGAACACCGATTTGACTGTATAATATAAATATAAACATCTCTCTAAAAATCTAAAATAGAACTGAACACAACAATTTAAAGCTTAATATTAGAACGGCCAGAACAGCCCATATGTCTATAACCATGACATTTACCCAATACTAGCTACTTAATTATAGTCTTTCTATAAAATAGAAAGTTTAAAATGTTTTTGAAGCACAAAGTCAAAGTATTACTGTAAAGGTATACAGTTTCTCAACACAACAATACATTATTAAATAATTAATATGTTGTTCAAGGCAGCTGATGATGTGATGTCGTTCACTAAGAATCATGATCAAGGTGACGACTTTTAGTTAGTCTTCTACAAATAAACTCACTTCAGAGACAATTTTTGTCTTCCTGGCGTAAGTGATAGACAAGTTTGGAAGCCCTAAAAACGTGTTCGTTACTAAATCATCAGTCAGCAGGGATTGTTCTACTCCTGCTAAAGCCATTGCTTGTTTTATTGACTCTTCGAAAAAGGTAATTGTTTGGGTGTCTTCCTCAGCTTCGATCAAAACGTGTAAATAGTGATTCTTTCTTGCTTTCTCAAGTTTTTGAGTGAAATTACAGTTGTTGCATTTTACAACAACAGTAGTGACATCGTTAAATTTTGCTTTACACTTCAAACAAGTATAGTACTTCGAAAATTTTGTTATGCCAATTACCTCAGCTTTTACCGTTTGATGTAAATGTTTCAGGCAATTCAGCGGGTGTGGCCAGGGGTTCAGTGAATGGTTTGCACTCTTCAATTGTGCAATCACTTGAATTTGGTGTTGATACAGATACACTGGCGTTAGTGTTGTTTTTTCGTACCCTAACATTTGTAAAAGTGTAGGTTAACCCTTCTTTCACTTGCAATATGAAGTCTTCCCAAAGGACTAACTTTACTCCTCCATGTGGGTCGACCAGTAATGCTTCTGCCTTGCGCTTTACACCATTTCTCGTGTCAACACGTTTGGTTCCCGATAGAGTTGCTACTTTTGCTTTGAAACTGACGATTTGTTTATCATTGACAGCAGCGAGTGATGAAACGTTGACTGAAGTGGGAATAGTTGTCGCAGCAAAAGACGCCTTTACTTCGTGCAGTTGTACAGTGCCTCCCATTAAGACGCTAGTGTGGTCATGCTTGTCAAAGTCGATGTTCAAGAGTTTCACTGGACTTTTCTTTTCTGCAACAGTCGAAAAATCTGCATGCCTTGTAGAGGCAAAACAAACTCCACGAACGACGTCATTCTCCGTTTGGAGCTGCATGTCAAAGTAGGATTTCTTTTTTCCACCACTTGTCTTCACGGGTGACACGTTATGAACATAAGCTACTAGTTCACGTTTAGCCGAGCGTTGATTTGGCTCCATGTTGATATATCAATCCTAAATTATATGATATAGTATTATAAAATTTCAGATTTTCCAATATCTCGGCAAATGAATTGGTAGAATATTTTAGCTATGATTTAATATATTAAAGTACGCATAGCGATTTTTATACAATATAGAAATTTGACAATTTACTCTTTGGAGTCTTCGTGAGATTTCAGTGACTTTTATTAATAGGTAGTATAAATTATAGGATGTTAGTAAAGGGTCGTATTTCTGTGCATAGTCCTGTGACAAAGTCTATTAAGTTAAACAAAAAGGGAATTGGATGAGCCAAGAAACTATAAAAGGACAAGTGAAGCAAGGATTATATATCGCTGGCATATTTTGTACTGTACATTTATCATGGCAAGTAACATATTTATAGTAAAAGACGGTAAAGATACCCACCTACTACTGCGTATTCGTGTAATCCAACAAGATATTCGAGTCAACATGCAAAATATCTGTCAGTTGGGAGAGACTTTTTGAGGATAAATCATTTCGAATTTGCATGCGATCGAGAACCTTATTTGGTAAAAATATGGTTGTACATCACCAAAGAAGGAAATAGACAATGATTTCGAATTTATCGCCAAATAAGGAGCGTTATGAACAATTTATAAAGATGCCATCATCATGCCTGGCACGTGCCAGGTTCAAAATCGGCGTGTAGATTTGCTGGTCCTCGGGGGTGGAAGATAGATGGCACAGAACAGGGGCGGTTGTTCAAAGCCGGGTTAGCTTAACCATTGGTTAACCTAAAATTCAAAGTAAACTTCCAGACACAGACAACAATTTCTTCAGAGATCTTGTCTGGATCGATAGGAGTCTACTTCTCTGAAGTTTTGAAATAAACAGACGTGTAGAAATACACAAACTAAAACAGTAGGTTAAATTTTAACCCAGGGTTAGCGCTAACCCACCACCTTTGAACAACCGACCCTGAGGTGTATTCCTAAAACTTTAACAAGGGCGCTCACCAACATCATTCTGAGAATTTATGGTTGGTGAGGGGTAGGGAGCTGAAGTATATATAAAATGATAAGCTTTGAAATTGGCATGTTTTTAATTTTCAGTACCAGTAGGTCTGTACAGTAAATCTGTATTATATGCCAACCAAATAGAAATCACTGAAATAATCGCAGTGATGTACGATGATTGAGATACACTTTAATACGATCACAGAGTAGAGACATACAGAGACGTAACTAGTGTACCCACTTTTTTTTTGCGCACATGCTCGGCAAGTTACTAGATGCATGCATCTGATTAGAGGACGACCTGATGACGGCTCACTATAAACTTGCTGAGCACGCGCAGTTGATCATTTTTTGCGCAGTTGATCATTTTTTGCCCGGTCGCCTGAAAAAAAGTGGGTACATGAAAACGTAAGCTTCCGCAGTGTTTACAACGGTCAGTTACGGCTCTATATGTCTCTACTCTGTGATAGGGTGCCGGTTTTCACGAGGCGCCACCAAAATTTCAAAAATCTTTCAAACATGATTGAGATTATGCAATCATGAAAAATGAAAAGCCTCCCCTCAAATTCATCCCTGGGACAGAATACCTTGTCAACAGGAAACATTTGATTTTATTACGATGTCCCGCGTTCCGCATCGTGTACATCGGTAAATTAAAGCAACACTTTTCAGAACACTTCTCACTAGTTCAAAGTAATTTACTTTAGTATAGCATACGACAATAACTAGACTACAAAAGTTTGAGGTCTCGACTAGACAAATTATCTTGATAATAAAAATATACTAATGCTTAAAAAAATAGCTTAAATAGCTTTCTTAGCATTAGCATTGCCCTCAAAAGTTCAATATTTTGATATTAAAAAGGTATTACATGTAACGTCAGTAACAAAGTCATTTATTTTTTCCATAGGGATACAGTACATTCATTCATCATAGCAGGTGTTATTTCATATGTCCAAAATTGTGATGAATACATCTTCTGTTATTAATTGAAAAGCGTCCTGATATATGCACACCATTAAAGTTGCATAAGATTCCTTCTCAATTTTCAACTTTCCTGGGTTTCCCTACACTAAACCTTTTGTTCCTGATCTGAAATATTAGACACCACTTGACACATTATAAGTTGACCAACCATTAGGAAATTTCCATACAGCATATCATCCAGTTCTATAAATTTAAAGGTCAGGCTTCTCCTTATTTACTGCAAATGAGACAGGTAAAATACCCTTCTCAACCAGTAACATCTTCACAGTGATGTAGAGTATACAGCACACAGTCTTGGTGGAGACGGTTATAGTTTTACCAATTATCTCTTAAGGAGAACCTTGAAAGGTGCCATTATTTTGTTTTTGTTCCATCTACAATGTTTAAAAAAGTAATATTACTGTACTGGAAATATGTTATATTCTATAGCCTGTTCTCTACTTCAGCCATATTGTAACGTACCATATTGTTTCCTTTTAGTCAAATGTCATTAGTTCTGCATTAGTTCTGCAGTTAGTTCCCAAAGGCCAAAGCAATACGCTAAGTATGTTTCATTACTTGTAAAGTGGAAGAAGCAATGTTGAAAAGGGAAGAAGCAATTAATCTCTACAGCAACAAATGCACAGTAGTGACCTTAAAGATTAAGTCGCGAGTATTACTTACCTATGTTTTCAATATGAGTAGTTTCATTTTCTGAAGTTATCCTTGATGTTCCCGTGTTTACAATACAAAATATAATATAGGTAGTGTATCTAAAAAAAATATGAAATCAGTGAAAAATATAAAATGAAAAGGAGACATCTAAAAGATGGGAAGAAAAGAAGGGAAGAAAAGAAGGGAAAAAGATAAGAAAAAAAACTTACCTTGGTATAAAATTTTCAATCACATATAATTTAGTTCTTTGTGGGATTGCATGGCGATAAAACATACAATACTTTTTGTTTGTGGAAACACCGCGTAAATTAACAATAATTAATT
This sequence comes from Paramuricea clavata, assembly GCA_902702795.2. Lineage (NCBI taxonomy): Eukaryota > Metazoa > Cnidaria > Anthozoa > Malacalcyonacea > Plexauridae > Paramuricea > Paramuricea clavata. The sequence continues at coordinate 42,263 of CACRXK020001084.1, read as the reverse complement.
TTTGTAGAGCACATTTGGTGCTACTGTAATTGGGATGCAATTGGGGACCAGTTTTTTCTGTTCTGGTATATTAACCTTCGGTTGTCCATTTTGCCACATGTAAACTAATATAGTATAATATTCTTACTTCTATGTCTTTAAAGAAGCCCATATAGCTTTATGATCACTAAAGTACGTCTCTAGAATTCCAGCATGAACTTGCTCTTCAACTAGATTTGTGTATACATGATCAATCAATGTTTTATTATCAGTTGTAAAGTCTGTTATTAATTGGCTGTAGTTATTTTCTATGACCATTAAATTATAGAGTGATTGTCTGTCGGATTCCACCATCCAGTTTACATTAAAGCCTCCAATAATTATGTTTTGTGATGAGGAATCTTCATCAAGAATAGTACGAAGAGCAGAAAGTAGGCGTGATAACGCAATACTGGGAGAACGATACAACCCAATTATGGTCAGGTTTGGGCGATTTTCGGTTTTAATGATTGTAAATTCAATTCCACTTATGTTGTGAGCATGGGGATATCCTTCTTTTAAAGGGATTCGACTGTAAACAGCTGTTCCACCATATGGTCGGCCAGAACCAGAAAATTGAGAACTATCATTTCTAAATAGTCTGTAACCATTAATATTGTACATTTCATTAGGGTCCAATGGAGTAAACCTTGTCTCAGTAAATATTACAATGTCAGTAGAGGAGTAATTGACGTCTTTCCGAACATCTTCAATGTGTTTATGTAGAGATCGTGCATTGAGGTAACAGACCTTTAAATCAGAATTATCCAACATATACAATGGTGTAAAACAAAGTTTTAAGGAACGTTCTGTTTGTAACGTTTCCATTTCTTCAACAACTCTTTGATCGATAGATATTTTATCTTCACATAGGTCAGTGATATGTAACCCTTCAATTGTTGTCACTCGACTTAAAGCGACATAATGTATATGAGGAATAGCCCTCTTCGTATTTAGGTTTACAACTATTTGTGACTGGGTATCACCTTGTGATCTATGTACAGTTTTGGCTGATGCTGGTCGCAAAGGAAATTGTTTTCTTACAACTTGAGCTGATTTTGTTTTTCCCACCGCAAATTGTGTTGTAACAGGTTTAATTGGTGTCCACGTACTTTCAATACCTCTAAAACATAGAGTTCTGTTTTCCTGTCTAGTCTTTTTGCCAACATCTTCACAATCAAACTGTACCCAAACAAGACCAGATGGTTTAGTATCGTCTCTTAGTTGTATTAACTTTATTATGTTACTAGCACCATTTGTTAGACCATCATCAGTTCGGACATTTACTGCCATTTCAGTTCGTTGCCCAACAGCCAGTTTAAGTTTATGAGCCAACTGTTTAGAGTTTCTCAATGAAACATAAGGTATTTGCCTCATTATTTTCTCTTTAAGCTCAGTAGAACATGCGCCAATCACACTATCTTGTGCTTTAATTACATATTTACCATCACTAAATGATTCATAAACTTTTTCATTATAGTCATCAACCAAAGCATTTTGTATAAATAAACGTGGGGCTTCTCTAGGACAACTAGATTCTTCAACACATCTCTCCTTCAGTTTGTTGAGGTCACTGCAAGTATGTTTATCTTCTCTTAATCTATTTAAGATCTCAGCAAACTCTTTGTTCTCTCTTTGTCGCATAATTTCATCAAGCTCAAACATTCTGAAATATCTTTTCCATAAATTTGGAGCAAGAATATTATAAGAGCTTAAACACTGAACATCAGTGAAAATGTAGCCATCCATGACAGGTTTAAGTTGAAACAAGTCACCCAGTGTTATGATGCTAACACCACCAAAGTCTTCTTTACTTCCTTTTAAATCTTTTAAACGGTTATTCAACTGAACTGTAAACATACTGTTTCCAACCATTGATATTTCATCAAGTAGTATTAATTTTAACGCACCAAGTTTGCATCTCAATGTGTTTAATCTACCAGAATCAAGTGGTTTGTAATTTTTAAGTGATTGACTTGCTGGAACTGCTAAGCCATTATGAATCGTGTTACCTTTAATAATATAAGCTGCTTTCCCTGTAGGAGCAAGTAATAGTATATGAACACGACGAAAATCTTCACCAGCTTGTGCATTATAGTATTTTAATGCTGCTTGGTAAACTGATTTAATAAGGTGAGATTTACCAACACCTCCAGCCCCACTTAAAAAGGCATAAAATGGTTTATCAGATGTTTTTATTAAATGCAAAGCATGGTAAAAAAATTCTCTTTGTTTTTTATTAAGCATTTGGAGCAATCCTCGAATGTTGAATTTCACTACAGACTGCATATTGTCTCATCTGCTCGCCTATCTCATCATACCGAGCTATATAGTGTTCTTGAAAAGAAGAAAAGAAGAATAAATCAGTTTGCTCATTTCGCCATGGGGTAAATAGCATTATCAACTCTCGATAATGTTTTTCTGGTTGAGCTTCTTTATTAAACCAAACACTTCGAATGACTCTAGCTTGAGTTCTTTTTCTTATAGATTTAATCGATGGGTCACTTGTCAAGGAATTTTCATCACTATTTAATAATTCATCATCATTATTTCCGTCCTCAGTTTCCAATGGAAGGTTGTCAATATCAGCCTTTTTGTGTGCTTTTTTATTATTTTGTTTACCACACGAGTCATACCATGCAGTCCAATCAGCAAAGGTAATATTTTTCAAACAGTCAGGTCGTTCAACATATCGTTTCAAGAGACCACCTGAATGAATTTCTTCAGATTCATCTGACATCTTTTCTATTTCACTTAATGGCTTAAGTAATTCAACTCGTTCAGCAGGGGGTGATGTGTTAATGAACACCACATTTCGAGAAGACTTTCGCATTGGAAGTTGAAGAACAATATAAACTGCTTCTTGCGCACTAATTTCTACTGAGTTCAAAAACTTATTTCCAATATCACGGACCTGTTGTTTAATGTTTGCATTTCCCTCCTTAGCTTCAGCACAAGCTCTGCATAACAATTCACTCATTCCCTTTTGAGCCTTTGAAATATAGGAGACAATGTACATTGCACAAGCATAAACATCTAGAACAAACTGGATGTCCATATTAGCTCTCCAGGCAAGGAGACACGCAGGATTATAATTATTTATTCTTAATTCATTTGGACTTCTTTTAAGAAATATTGTAGGACAACTAAGAGATGATCGAATAGCAAGAATATATTCATGTTCTGAAACACCGAGCTCTCCTAGCAGCTGGTCAAAGGTTACATCTTTGCCTTCCTTCAGATCATTTAGTTTATTCTTAATGTCTTTCCACAAGACTTTTCTGTTTCTTATGAGAGTCTGAGAAGTATCATCATCAAGTGGATACAGTATGTGTGTAGATCTCATAGGTGGCTGAGGATAGTTAAATCTACAAACCGCTTTAGATTTTTTTTGGCATGTGTGAGAATGTCTGTGTGTTTGCCTGTTTACCAGTTCAAGTAAGTTTGAGTCATTTTCTGGCTTACCACAAGTTATTATTCCGTCAATAAATGCAATTACATCTTCATCCTTGTCAACACCAAATACAGGTGCATTTTCAAGCCATATTAGCATGTGTATGTGAGGTGAACCTCGCTGTTGGTACTCCACCCTGTAAAACCAATCTTTTATTTTTCCTAATGGAGCAAGTTTACTCCTCAAAAAATCTTTCAAAAAAGTATTAAATTGATAGTCAAAATGCCGAGCATATGTAACTGGGTCACTTTGGATTAGTCTACATTTTTCCTCCCATGTTAGATTGTCAAGTTCATCATCACTATAGTCTTTATGATCAATAAGTTTACCAAGGATCCTCAATAAATGAATCCATTTTGTTTCAGCAGAAGAAAAACTGCAAAAAAGTGATGCTGGTCCTAATTGGCGAATCATGGCAAACAAGTCTTTTTTAGCTTTTTCAAAGTAAGGTGGTGAACCTCTTAATGCTCTTAAGAATTTGTAGCCTTCATCATGGCGAATTAAACTTTCTAAACCTTCAGGTGTTTTCAATTGTCCTGCATTAAGTGTTCAATTTCCCAATTTGCATTTACGCAATGCAATTTGTGATTGTCCTAACAACAGTTTCATCTGCAACTTTTTAGCTTTAAAAAAAATGTTTTCAACACACATTGCAGCCCGTCGATCTGACCGCCTTAATTCTGATTTGCATATTTCACTATAATAGACACTCTTTAATCTTTGTTTATCATCTGTTCGTTTCTGACCGAGAAATATCCCCGGGTAAGCCATTTCTTTTGAGTACTGATCTCTAAATAAACTGAGAGGTATGTTTCCTTCCGCAGGAGCAAAATTGTATATTTCTTGTTTTTCACTATCATCAACAAAATCTGGGGGAGTCAACATACTGTCAGTTACACCAGCAGGAGTTTCTGCTTCGTCTTCACTCCATTCATCTTCTGGAGCACCGGTATCTAAATTGTTACTTGAAATATTTGTATTTTCATTACAAAGGTTATCAGAAACTGTTTCTAGTTCAATACTTGTCAGCCACGTTTGATCAAGAGTTATTCCTTGCTCTTGGTATAAAGAACTATTATTGACTAACCAAGCTGCTGCTTGCATTACTTTGCGTGGTCTTATATTCAAAGATAGTGCTGAACTTTTATATTGCAATCGCCGTTTCAATTGAACTTTAATAGTACCAGTTTCATGTGATAATCTGGGAAGCATACTTACAGTATTGTTAACATCTGCTGGTACATTAACCACATTGCCAGTAATTTTGAGTTGCCCACCTCTGGGGGCTTGGAATATTTTTTGGAATGCTAACCGTGGAGCAATAAGTCTACATTCTAATTCATTAAGGTCAAAGAAAGCTGGTTTTATAGGAAATTTCATTCCATTTGCAATTGCACATGGTGGTACTTTTCTTTTTCTCAAGTGATTGCTACATGTGTTGCAAAGCCACTCAATATTATCAACACTTTTAATGTTTTGTAGATATTTGACTATATCTGGGTTAACCAACCTTATTCGGTCAGCAGGACATACACTGTGTTTATACCACAACTGATCACAACAAGTACATACATATAAAGGTCCTGAAGATATAGAGCTGTGAAAATCTCTTATAAGCTGGGTCATATCAACAGTAATATGGGTACTTAACTCTTTTTCCTTTAGCTCTGATGACTTATTCTTTCTATAAACTCTCACATATTCACGTTGTTTCTCAAGTCTGAAATTTCTTTCTTCAACCGACTCATTCTTTCTACGAGCTCTCATATATTCGCGTTGTTTCTCAAGTCTGAAATTTCTTTCTTCAACTGACTCATCATTAGTCCCTTTGGCTTTGCCCACTTGTTTTATATGTGATATCATTTTAGCTAACCTTTTTTCCCTTTGCTCTGAGGACTCATTCTTTCTAAGAACTCTCATACGTTCACGGTGTTTCTCAAGTCTAGAATTTCTTTCTTCAACTGACTCACCATTAGTCCCTTTGCCTAATTGTTTATATGATCTAATTTTAGTTAACCTTTTTTCCCTTTGCTCTGAGGATTCATCCTTTCTACAAGTTCTCATATATTGACAGTGTTTTTCAAGTGTAGATTTCCTTTCTGCAAGTAAATCATTATTTGTTTGACCTACATTGTTATTTTGTATTTCAGTTGACTTGTGTATATCATGTTTTTCGATTAATCTAAATTCTGCATTATTGGTACTTGACAAGTCAAGTCTTTTATTACACTTAACACCCTTTAATTCAAATGGTGTAGAACACATTCGGCCACAATAACCTGATGTTAACTGAAAATATTCAGCAAGATGTTTAACTCCCTCAATTGAAATTAAAACACAATAACCAGATGCACATGGCATCCCATGATGATCTCGTGAATGAGAGTCAAAAACTTTAAAGACATCAGGAAAAGGTATAAAAATGGCAACAGTATTCATGCCGATTGTGAGTAAACAACTTTTATAATTTGTAGTAACAAATATTTCATTAATAGCATGCTCAAGTGTCACATATGGATCATTATTGGCAGCCATGAATAATGCACCTGTAAAAGATTCACTATATTCCAGACAAAATGTGTCACTATCAATATCGACAAGTTCTGGTACGTCAGTAAGTAGTAAAAAGTCTTTGTTTATACTCTGACTAATAACACCATATAAATTGTTGCCATAAACTAAAATTTGGTTCATAATGGATGTGTCCCAAATATTAACTGATTTAATTTCATTATAAACAATAGAACATAGTGACATGGCAACACACTGTTTTCCAGCATTTGATCTAAACATTAATTGATCGCCTTGGTGAAAGTCGGCATGAACTGTATAAGTACGGTCAACTATTTCATTAATATTTCTAGGACCTGGATTTTCCTCAACATCATTTGAAAGTCTTAATAGTAATGGTACATGAACATGATAACATACCATCTGTGCATACCAGATGCACACCTCATTATATTTTTCTGTTTTAGTCACTAGACTTTTAAGACATGGTAAATAAAATACTTTTAAATAGACCATCATCAACATTTGATTCCAGAATTTACCTTTCAGTCGAGCCATTAACATTCTTCCTTGTGTGACATTATGATGTGAACCAATTCTTGAACGATATATCTCAATCTCTACACCCATATTTTTCAGTCAAGTTCAACAGTGAAGGTTGTTTTGTGTTGTAGTTTGTAAATCGTTCACCTGTAACTTGACAGGTCAGTTGTGTGAATCCCAAAACTGGGTTTGCTCTTTTAATAATTACAATATACCTGCACAAATATGGCAAGGTTGGTTTTGTTTAACTGCACAATGGCAAGTTTGATTTGATTTTCTATTTCAGTTTCTATTTCAGTTTCTATTTGATACGTGGACCTCACATAGACGCCTGATCTAAGATCAGTGCAAGCAACAATGGCTTCGTTCAACTTTTGAATGTACGCAAAAATATGGGCCTGATCAAATATTTTTGACCAGAGCAGACCAAAATTGCGATGTTTTTAATATTATAAATGAAAATTTTCAACAACAAGAGATGGAAAATAATTGGCTTACCTGTATTTGTGATGAAATACTGAATGTTTTTATATTCGCAATACTGAGTATACCTTGGCATAAATATCGTCGCCTCATGGCATGAACGACAGTTTCCGAAGTAAACACGACAATTTCCGTAACAACTCCACACGATAGTTTACGAAGTGAAGACGACAACTTCCGTCAAAACTTCACATAGTCTTACAAACATTTTTAACGGGCTAGCCACAAAAATGATAGGTTTTACTAAATCTTTTCCTGTGCAATTATTACTAGCATTGGAGACAAGGATAATAGTTTGTTTGAAAGAGAAAAGAACAGGCTTTGAAGTAAGCCTAAAAGCGTTTAACTAGAAATAGTAATTCGAAAGTTATTAAGCACAAAAGATGAGTTGCGTTTATTTTGATACACCCTGTATAAACAACTTCTCAAGCCATTGCGAACCTCTATGGTGATTGACAAGAAACAACATGAAATTCGAATGGACAAACAAACACCAAACCACATTTGACAACCTCAAGAAGGGAATCACATCTGCATCAGTACCAATACTGTACTACCCAGAGTGAGACACACTTGTTATTTGTGATGGTAGCCCAACGGGACTGGGTTGAGCACTTTTCCAGAAAACTCAGTATGGTTACCAACCCGTACACTATGCAAGTTGAACACTCACTGACACAGAAAGCAGATATTCCCAGATAGAACAAGAAACCTTATTGAGAAATGACATGACGCTTACAGATGTACCTACTAGGGGGCAAGCATTTCCAACTCGCAACTGACCATAAACCAGTCCTACCACTCTTCAACAACCCTCAAGCCAAGTTGCCACCTAGAATTGAAAGGCTAATTATGAAGATGCAGAATTTGGACTTTACAATAATCCATATTCCTGGGGAAAAAAACATTACTGATTACATGTCCAGACACGCCCTGCCAGATAGAAAAAGAACTGCAGTTCAGAAACATATGAGAGCAGTGACTGCTAGAAAAAATCGCAACTGACACTGCACACAAGATGCACAGCTACAGCATCTTAAGCATGCCATGCTAACGGGTGTTTGGGACAAGAAAGACCCAATTCTAAAGCCGTAATTGACGTACAAGCAGAACTGTACAATTCAGAAAATGTCATCCCAGACTGAACAAGATCGTGCCTCCAGGATATCTAAGAGAAAAAATCATACGAATCGTGCACAAGCAAGGACACTTAGGACTAAGACCAAATGATTCAAGATTAGTATTGGTGGCCAGGAATGAACTTAGTGAGGCGGATATGTGTAAAATTATTGATCAGTAGTTCCCGTTGAGGTTAAAAGCATCAAACTTTTGCAATTGATATAGTTTTGTTTGCTTAATAGATATTTGAAGTGGGGCCATCGCTATTTTGCTGCTAACTCCTGAAAACGGCTGATTAGTGATTTTCTTCTATTGAATTCTATTATAGCCAAAAAATGTGAAATTTTGTATTCAATTACAACAAATATGACTTGCATCATCAGAAAGCTTATAAAAAACTGCATATAAGATGTGTAGACAGCTTTTTGATTTCTGAAATAGTTTTCGAATTATAAACTGTTAAAAATGCATTTTCAAACATCGAATAATTAATTAGGGACTTTTAGCGAGATAATGTGCCTAATTTACAGCAATAACCATTTGAATAATAAAAAAACTGTTTAAAAGTCTTTTATGTGGTTTTTTACAAGCTTTCTGTTATATTACAAGTTATATTTGTCGCGATTGAATTCAAAATTTCACATTTTTTGTTATAGTAGAATTTATAGGCGAATAATGCTAATAGCATCGTAACTCTCTAAAAACACAGTTTCACGATGGCCCCACTTTTGCATGTTGTTCTACTCATAAAAAGATGCTACTGTGCACAATTTGGTGGTTTTAACCCTCTTCGGAAACATCCATGCACATATCCGCCACACTAACTTGGAGATTGCAGACATGGTAAAGCAATGCTTTGAATGCTAAATCTCCACTGAAATGAAGCACACACAACCAGCAAAGATGACAAAGCTCCCAAGCAGACCCTGGACAACTGTGGAAGTAGACTGTGGACCATTTCTAAATGGTAGCCAGAGGTAGAATTTATGATCACAACATTCGAAGCGACGAAAAAGAAACTGAAGAAAATCTTCGTAACACACACTGTGTTACTCAAAACCTCCATAGCGACAACAGCCCACCGTTTAACTTGCATGCATTCGGTGACTTCGCACAAGAATCGTTTTGTGATACGTTACTCAAGAAGTATAATTCGACAATAATTTGGATAAAGGGGAAAGCAGCTCTTATATCTTATTAGCGAAGAAAATTCATAAAAGATGGTGTCGGCCAAAGATTAATACCGGACAACATCTATGTTGAAACAAATGAAAACAAAAATCCTGGCTTTGCTTGCAAAGCAAGTAGAAATGGTGACTGCTTTTTTAATGCTGCATTGTGCATCCTTGTCGGTGATGATTCACTTTATCATCTTCTTCGCTTGTTAACTAGCATTGAGCTGTATTTGAACAGTGATTTGTATGCAAACATCATAAATTTGACCATTTTATGAAATTAAAGGAACACAATAACTTTGATGAAATCACACTATTTACCTCGTGCATAACAAATTATGGGATGTCAGCATGGGAACAGTCTAGAAGTTGGACTCTGGCCATCAAAGCAGAGGCAGGAGCATCTTGTGAGCAAAATGCAATGGAGCGGATTGTTCAGTGTATTTGCTCTGCAAATGTATTAAGGCGACCTGTTTTTCTGTTTACCCAAAGACCCCTAATGTGAAATCTAACTCAGTAAGAGACTTCTTTCATGGTATAATCTCCCCTTTTGATGTGGAGCAAATTCCTGTTTATAGCATGTGGTCATGATTAAGTGATACATGTTCCAAATCAGAAAACTGTTATTCTCCTAACCATTTCGTTCCACCCATCCCTCTGGAGAAGCAATCAAGTGATGGGATGAAAAGTAAGGGAGAGGTAGCAGAGAACAGGCCAGTGAAGAGAAAAATAACATCATTTTTTATCTGATCATCCTGTCACATCCTCTGTCTCTGCTGTAACACCAAGTAAACAAGACAGTTAAAACTATTAAACTAGACAAGAATGATCTGGTTACGTCCACAAAACCTAATCCTAAAATTTCAAATGCTAACAATATGACACTACCTATACCAAAGTTATTAGTTAGCACTGTCACGAGAAAGGTAACTTGTTTAACTGCAGAGAAATGGAAACATAATGACTTAGCACAGTATGAAGCAGATACATGGCTAGATTATGATACTTCAAAAACAGAAGCTGGGAGTGGGAAATATTGTACTGTATTGAAGTGCAAAGTCTGTACTCAATTTCTATCCTCAATTGAGAAGAGAAAGAATTTTTCAAGAGCATTTATTAATGGTTCCACAAATTTTAGATTGACTAATTTTATTGGTCTTGCAAATTCTGATTTGCACAAGATTGCCCTTAAGCTTATTCCATGTAGAGAATGGGCAGAAATCACAGCCTTTCAAAAACCAGCCTACACTGGAATTTAAACTCAACGCAACTCAAGTTGAGGACCTTAAGAGAAAATTTGATATGTCATATTTCATTGTTAAAGAAGAGTTGCCATTAGCAAAATATGATAAAATCTTGAGAAACGACATGGAGTGCCACATTTCTCAGTTTACTGCAACAGAACTGCTACAACTGAATTGATATCTTACCAAGCAAAGCAGCTTCAAACCGAGTTATCAAAGGATATTCTAAAGCCAACGTTTATAGCATAATGTTTGATGGAACAACTGACAAATCAGTTATAGAACAGGAGTTTTTGCATTGTACTTTGACCTTGATCCAGTTTGTGGATTGCATTTGCAACATCACTACATGAGGTCTACATACTGGAGTATTTCAGTTTTGTATTGAGTAAAACCGCAAAGAAGTACCAGGAAAGGACTTGTAATATACTCAAGGACAAACAAAGAACATTTGCCTAGCAGCCAATAGTGTGTCTATTGTAAATTACTGTAAATTGTAATCATAAGTGGAATGGCTCGATAACATGACACATGCATATAGAAATAACAGTAAGAAAATATATATTATATAGTGTGCACATGAACATCGATAGTATGTCTGTGGACTTTTAGTACATATTCCAGTTCCTTGTTTTTTCAATAAGACAGTACTCAGGGTGTATATATATATATATATGTAGTGGTTTCCCATGTTTACGATTCCACTCGTGTAACGTTATGTAGCAGTTTTTTTAGTTGTTTTCAGACGAGTGTATACAAAACTGGGCAAGCAGAAAATTCTACTTGACTGCGGCTGGGATTTGAAACTGTGACCTTCGCATATATATATATACACACCCTTATGAAAAAGTCCTATAGGATCTTATAGGAATGGAATTCCTGTAGGAATTTCCTATGGGAATAGAATTCCTATAGGAATATACATATTGGAACCAAAATCGTACAGCATACATATATTATTGCTCACCTGCACAAGCTCAAAATGGATAATTTTGGCAAAGGTACAGCAGAATATTGTGTAGGCGCAGAATTTAGCAGAATGGCCCATAATATCATGGCGTCCATCTCCTGATATAACTATACCATCCTTTACTGACTTTGCTTTATCCAGTAGTTTTGCCTGGTATTTCTTCCATTGTATGTGGATTGTTGGAAATAACAATGTCTGGGGGGAAAATTAACCAATCTTATAGTGTAAGTAGAGAACAAACAATGGTCCCAAGAAAGACCTTTTTCTCAAATAATCTAATTCCAGTTAAAAACTTAGCAGAAATATTATGTGTAGAAACAGAATTTCACTCACTCTCTGGTGCCGGAAGTATGTATTTAAGGAAGTACATGCCAGGCCCATATGAGGAATGACTTGTCTAACTTTTGTTATTGATCCACCACCAAGTAAAATTGCCATAGACAGTAAGAAATTTCCAGCAGGACTTCCAACCTGGGAATTGTAGGTTGGCTATGTCAAGTGAAAACATCTTTACATGTTGGGTTACTGCACATTGTGGTCACAACAACCTCGGTACCAACATTGCAGGACTTAACCAGGGGATTTTCAGACTTACATGACCAACAGAAACCAAACTGTAAAAGGAGCTGTGTCCAGAATACTATCTACTTTGGCTCTATTCGGATATTTCCATCTATCACCGGTAACCTGCAATAGAAAAAATATTAGATTAGACAAGAAAAGTGCTAAATCCTTGTTCTAAATCCTAGTCCTAAATCCTGCAGTTTTTGGCATATCACAGAAAAATATTTACATGCTTTTTCCAACTTTGTTAGGTGATGTCTAGACCATTTAGTGTGAGATGTGAGAAACACCATTGAACATTCGCATAACTTTTCAATGCTGTCAGCCCAGCAACTCTTGAAGATTGAAAACTTACTGAAATTTTTCTTCTGAGAACTCCTCTTCATCGTGTGAAGAATTTGTTTCATCTGCTTCTTCCCCATAAAGTGGATCCATGACATTTCCATCCATGTAATTTTGATCATCACTGTCAAGATCACTTTCCTGAGGATTGACTTGACTGACTTCATTTCTCTTTTAATGGTTTTGTTTGAATGGTTTTGAAGCAGTTCAGTTCAATGAACAAAACTACACCAAGTGTTCCATGCAAAGGGCCATCCCATTTAATACTGCCACCCCCACTATGGATGAGGTCAGTAGAAAGAAAAATAAGGAAAGTAAAATAAAGAAAAATAAAGATCGAATGTGTATCCGCACCGGTGTCCCAGCAGATTTGGACCCCCCTCAAAATGGACCCCTCGGTGTCACAGCGGATTTGGACTCCCTGCGGATATGGACCCCCCAGTCCATATCAGCTAACGGATTCGGACCCCTATGGTACATATCCACTAGCTGATATGTATCCCCTTCCACGGAATTGGACCCCCTAAAATTCACAAAAAGAAACAAAGAGAAGAAGTTTTGAAATGATTTGCAATTGAATGTGCATGGAAATTTAGGTGTCAGTTTAATTCAAATTATGATAACTAATGGCATGACTCAACTATGTTGGAATTTGCTTAATGACGAAAACAAGTTATTGAGATGCTAATTTTATAAAAGTTTAGGGTTGAATGGAATGCATCACTTTGTTATGGGTATGTTAAGGCAAAAATAATTTGAAATAATTTTCATTTTCCGTTTTTATTTGAGCAGTTAATTAAGAGTCAGAGCAGATAGCAATTCCAAGAAGTAAAATACTTGTGAAGGCTTCATGCGCTTCTCCGTTCTCGCACATTCCAAGATCATAGAAATAAACTTGTGTAGCAGGAAAATTGTAAATCATAAACCTTGATGGAATTCCAATTTTCTAACTCAATTCAATCCGCCAATATTAATTTCTGATGTATATGACGGGAAGATTTAATATTAAAGAACTCCTTGAGTATTTGCAGTAGAAATACGAAAATACCACAAAAAAATTCCACTTGATTGATACTATATATTCCGAAATATTCATATAATTTTATTGTTTCTCGCTCAATTTCAAGCGAATTTCTTACCTTGAAATGATCAATGCGGTGACATTTATGCAAATGACGCATTATCAATTTTGCTGTTGCATTTTGAATGTTCCGCCTGATTCAAATGCTTGTATTTTTGCTTCTTTTTAACGTATAATAAAGGCAAATACACCACAAAAGAATCGCCATCTTGCATTCTATAGCTCGCAAAGCTAAGCCTATTATGGCGATTCTCGTGGTCGGAAAGTCTTCGGCCAACTTTGGATGCTAAGTTCTTGGTAAAGCATTACAGTTTCCTGGTAAAAGACTGCAAGAAATCACTTCCAGAGTGTTTGTTTACCCTAGATACGGATTTTGATTGGCTTAGGCAGAAAAACAAACCTTTTAGAGCAATTTTCCTGATTATCGCGCACGAGCGTTGTAATGTATTGTGTTGTAGTTTTGTTTGAATCGCATTCTGAAGACGTTTTTGGCTTTATTTTGCAAATTGATCGTGCTAGTAATGATGGAATGTCTTCGTATGAAGACAAGTATCTCAACCTGGCATTGGGAGTTGTGTCTGGAGTTTCAAGGGAAGTATTTTTATCATTTTTAGACAATTTCTATTTCAATGTTTTGCCGTTGCCATGGCGTTATTTGTATTTAGTATAGCTTCACTAGTATGACCAAGTATGTCCTCATATCGTTTTTTTGTATTGAAATAATCCTTTTATACTGAAATTGACAAATGTAAATGGTATTTATTTATAATGTTGACGAAATTTATGGTGTTTTAGGCATAAAAATCTCTGATTCCTAGGCGAAGTAAAATGAGCCTTGAGCACATGTTTGGTTGTTTGTTACATACATACTAATAAGTATTCATACTTACTAGTTTGGCTCTTATTATAATTTTAAGTGGCACCATGTAAATTATGTCTATAAAAACGTTTTTATTTGCACTGACGAAATAAAAGCAAGTAAAGTTTAATATTTTACCTTGAAATATTTCAAAACCATATTTTGTAGCTTTTTTTTTCTTTTGGAATGCTATATTTCCTCTTCTGTTTCTACGGCAAAACGAGCAGCCATTTTGAAAAAAAGCAAAAAGCTATAGTCACTGACCAGACTAGTGACTATCACTTGACTTCAGAGACAGTGAATCTTGGCCAATCAGAATGCAGAAAAATTATTAGTCACCTGGAAATTTATACTAATCCTCAATAGACCTTTCCGGTAATTATGTCACAACTACACTGTTTTCAACTTAGGACCACCTTAAATGGAATGGATTTCAAGTTTGTTTATCATGAGCTATGGACAGAGATGCAGATTACATCCTTCGTCAACACATGCATAAAAAGAATTGCATGACCCCTCAGCCTCAATTTTGTGTTTAAGCTTATTTCCACATTTGTTGGTCAAAATCCAAAATGCTGCTTCGCTGTCCATTCCATTTAAGGTGGTACTAAGTTGAAAACAGTGTTAGCTGTGACGTAATTACCGGAAAGGTCTATTGATCATTGACATTGACCTATTATTTTATAATGATTGTAATTTTACAGAGTAACAACAATATTGTGTTAAATTAATTAGTTTATCTTCAGAGTTTTAGTAGTAATAGGCAACTACATTCATGCCACTATTTTAAACTTTCAAAAATTAAACCTAGAACCATAAAGGCCCTGTCACACTATTGTGTACGAGAGAAACGTATGAGAAACGTATGGAAATTAATTAAATAATTTTCATACACACAAGAATCCTTTGAAATGCCTGTGTTTGAGTACCATCTAGCATACTTCTAGCGTATTCAATGTGTGCCTAGAGTATACTTATTGTATAAAGCATACGTCCGATACACACAAAATTTTTGAGCATGCTTAAAAAATGTTCTGCCTCGCCATATGCCATCATACGTGACCGTGCTTGAAACGTATAAAACCTATGTCTAACGTACCCCTAGAGTTTGTCAGCGAATACTGCAGGCGCATGAGTGATATTAGTGTGATACACAATAGTGTGACCGGGTCTTAAGGCGTTGTTACACTGTGCAACTTGTATCGCAACTTGTCCCAGAATTTTGTTGCAACACAAAATTCCTAGTGTAACATGCCTCGCAGTCATCAAGTTGTGCAATATTTTTGCTGCATCAGTTGCGTTGCACAAAGTAGAAGCAGGTTTTGCTTTTCGCAACGATTGCGGCAACGCATTTTGAAGAAATTTAACAGTGTAAAACCCCTCTGGCAACAATGATTTTGTTGATCAGCCAATAAAAACTCGTTATTAAGTATTAGCCCATATCGCTCATGATTGCGAGTGAAGTTGCAAGACAAATTGCATACTGTAACATCCCCTGGTCGTGCAATGGCTAAATATTTTAAAAATGAAGCCATTGCGAGACAAGTTGCTTATAGCCATTAATAGCCTACTGTACATATTAATGGGAAGAGGAAATTATACACGTTTTTAGAGGGCAATACTACATTAAACAAATGAACATGTTATGATAATACATTGCATTGCATTGCATTACACAAAAATCAGGCTTCATTTTGCAGCACGTTGTCACTGCAGTGGCTGGACCCGTAATTTTGTGTATCTTGTGCAGTGCTGTGATACCAATGGGATCGGTTGAAGAACACTGCATGTTGGTGCACAACAATGAATCCCAGGTAGAGTATCATTGAGGGCAATAGTTTTCAGTGTGTGAAGTTCAGAAATATTCCCCTATCATGGTAATAATGAAAATATGGTATGCAATTCTATGAAATTTAGAGAAGAGAGAAAGAGCTCTTAAATTCTGTTTTATTTCCATGCTTAGTTGTTAGGACTTTTCACTTTGTTTGAAATAGTACAGGATATCAGTATAACAGGAGATCCCAAGGATAGTGCAAAGTTGATATGACAAATGATAATTAAGATTTACGTTGATTCGCATAATGATTAATGTATGAACTGATAGGATTGATGCATCTATAAGGAAGTTGTTTGGCGTTTGTTTTTATATATTACAAGCCACGACAGTAAATTTTGTTGTTTTCGCATGGATAATTTTCCACGGCTTAATTCCTTAAATGGTGGCTTTAGTCCAGATCTTTACAGTGTGTTCGCATCAATACGTTTCCTTAGTCGCCTACTAAAAATTCCTTGCACGTGCTCGGAATTTATTAATTGTTATTAATCTTGTACTCTCAAGATCGACTACTTGCTAGGCTTTATCTCTGGTTTTATGCGTCAAACAAAGACAAAAATACTACTGTTCGAATCAGCGTGAAAACTTGTATTTACGGATGGAAAATTGATTTCAAAATTGATTTCTATTCTTGCGATTTATGGCCTTTTAAAGACGAGCCGCTCAAAATAATCCTTCACGTTTTCCGAATTCCTTTTTTCGAGGAATGTTTTCTTTCGAATTAATCTCGGACTCTCACAATTGACTTTTTGCTGTGCCTTATCTTTGGTTTTATGTGCCTAATAAGGACAGAAATACCACCGTTCGATTCAGCATAAGAAATTATACTCACAGACGTCAAATGTATTACTAAACAACAGTATTCTAGCGATTTATGGCCTTTGAAAGAAGCGAAATTGTATTGTTCACAAATCGCTCAAAATTATTAAACTATTAATTAAATAAAAATGCAATACATTTGACCTTGATGACTTTCGTATTGTTAGTTTTCTCTTTTTCGGCCGTATACCAGTGGATTCGTCTCACTTTTCTCTTTATTTTGTTAGTAGTTTGAGCGCAAAATATTATATTTTGAAGGTTTTAATGTGCAGTTTTAATGTGCAGTTTTAATAAGCGAAATTGTATTGTTGACAAATCGCTCAAAATTATTAAACTAATAAAAAATGCAGTCCGTTTGATCCTTGATAACTTCGGAATGAAATCGGCCGTATGCCAGTGGATTCGTCTCACTTTTCTCCTCATTTTGATAGTATATTGAGCTAAAATATTTTATTTTGAAGGTTTTAAAACGCAGTTTTTGATCCTAATATACGGACCAACTGGCGGCCGACAGGAGAATGTGTAGCGTGCTAAATATAACTTTACTTGTCAATTTTATTTTATTTACTATTTATTGGGCCATGTAAACCTAACTCTATCACAATATAATAAAACAAGAATAATCTAGCTGATATAGCGGTCCCGGCCCTCCTTTCCGCGGGTTATATCGTGATGTAATAATACAAGAATAAGATAGCTGACATAAATCAGCTGCTGTCTGCTGACTTATAATTTTATATCAAAACTATACACTGGCACTTATTCATATATACATTGCTCCGCATCTTTCATAGATAAACCACTGTGCTATAATACTATCAACCTCGGATGTAATACACTCTAGTCTACACGATTTCACACCGCCGCTCAATAGTCACCGCTCGTCCATGTCCGCCATTGTAAAATGATAACATATGAGGGCATGTGTATTATGCACATGTATTTATGTTGCAGGGGGGCATTCATATAATAACAAGTGCTTGAAATGCAACAGTAATTTGGTTATAACTTCTCTAAATGTCGGATAAATAAGTAAGAACATGTACCATCATGAATATAACTATAGATTGTTATAATCTACAAACAGTTATGAACGATTAGTTGGCCGAAAGTCGCAAAGCTCTAGAAAACGTGATAAAAAATCAATTGCAAGCTCCCCCCGGATTGTTTACTCGATCCATCCATCCATCCATCCATCCATTGATCGGTCACTGAATTGAATTTAACCTCATAACAACAGTGCAAAGCAACTTTGCACTAAAAACCAGAGTGAGTTATAAAATATCGCATTACATTTGGATATTATTCTTCACTCTCCCCTTGACAGTAAAATTGTCTGGCATTATACAGATTGAGTAAAATAATAAAGTCTATTTATTATTTTACAGTTACTCTGTAGGTAGGTAGGTAGGTAATACTTTATTTAAAATTAACAGAAAGAAGAACACGACAGCCCCATCAACTCTAGGCTGGTTTCCATGGGGGGCGTGTCTATTAGAGCTTAAAAATCATTAAAAGGAAAATTTAAACTAAATATTAGTACACACATACTGTACACGTTACTATATACAAATAATTAGGAAGCATGTCGCTGTCCAACAATTGATTTAAACGAATGAGGCGACTCGGCCAATTTTGCTTCGTTTGGGAGTTGATTCCAGAGCATAGCGCCGCTATATTTAAAACTTTTTCTAAGAAATTCTCGTTTCGGTTTAGGAATTGTTAGATCAGTTGCTGTGTTTCGAAGATGATAATTAGTTTGATCTATTTCTCTTCTCACGAATGACCCCCGGAGACCTGGCGCAGTGTGGTCGTTAAGTATTTTATACATTAATACTGACTTAGCACCAGACCGCCTATTTTCAAATGTATCCCAAGAAAGCATGTTGAGAAGATCAGCTGAGCGAGTATCATAATTAGCACCCGTTAGGACTCTTGCTGCACGAGACTGAAATCTTTGCAACTTGTCTCTTAGCAACTTACCACAAGTGTCCCAAAGGGGGGCACAATAATCAAAGTAGGGCTGCACAAGACTTTTATAAATCGATTCTAAGGTATGCATTGGAACAAAGGGCTTTATACGTTTCATAGCGCCAATAGCAGCGCTCCCCTTCTTGCATATCATTTCAATGTGACTATCCCAATTAAGGGTTTCATCTAGTTTTACTCCTAGGCACATTTGTGTAGCAATTCGTGATATGGGTTTTGCATTAGCCACAACGGGTTCCTCACGCATTATATTATTAAGATTATACGGGGAGCCAATAAACATCATTTTACATTTTGATGGATGCATCTGCAGCCTATTTTCTTTAAGCCAGTTACAGACATGGGCAAGATCTGAATTTAAATTTACAACAAGTTCATTTGCATCGTAGGAAGATGAAAAGATTTGAGTATCATCCGCGTACATGCATGGATTAGTTGATTTCAAACAATCGGGCAAATCATTAATATACAATAGGAACAGCAGTGGTCCCAGTATAGATCCCTGGGGCACTCCACAGGTGATAATTTTATTACTAGATAATTCTCCATTAACATTACATTGCTGTTCTCTATTTGTTAAATATGACTCAAACCATTTTAATTCTACGCCAAAAATTCCAAATTGCTCATTCGTTTTATTTAACAAAATGCGATGGTTTATAGAGTCAAATGCCTTTTTGATATCTATGAACACAACCCCATTTAACTTTCCATTGTCCATATTTTCTAGCCACTCATCACACATTTGGATGAGGGCAGTTACAGTTGAATGCTTTGGACGAAATCCAGATTGAAACTTTGACAGGAGAGAGCTTTCAGACAAGTATCTATATACTTGACGGAAAACTTCCTTCTCAAAGGCTTTACTCACCACCGGTAAAATTGAAATAGGCCGATAGTTCTCACATTGTCTTTTATCCCCGGATTTAAATATTGGCGTAACACGAGCACGCATCCATTCATCTATATATATGCCTGTTGCAAGCGACAGATTGAAGATGAATGTCAACGAGGGTGCAATTATGTTTGCAGATAATTTTAGAATTTTAGCAGGAATTTTATCAAGACCTGTTGCTTTACATGCTTTTAGGCCTCTTAGGGTCGAGGCAACACTATCAACGGATATTGGAGATACTTTAGAAAAGTATCTGAGGATTGATTAATATTATAGTTTATGGGCTGATTATCAACATTACAGGACTCGTCTACATATTCTGCTGCTAGCCTCGACCCAATACTAATGAAATAGTCATTAAATGCATCTGCAATAGATTTAGGATCCGAAACTAACGTGCTGTCAACCAGCAGCTCATTCACATTGTTGGATTTGTTATTCTTTCCCAATAATGAATTAATTAATTTCCAAGTCTTTTTAGGGTCATTCATTACAGAGCAATCAGTGTTTTTATCATGAAAATATTTTGATTTTACATTTCGCATTTCAGCATTCACTTTATTCCGCAGAAATTGAAAACTTTCCCAATGTGGCTGTGAGGAATGTTTTATTGCATATTTTTTATGATAGTCTCTGTTTCTCATCATACATTTAATTTCCGGGGTAATCCATGGGACCGAGTTCCCCTTTACTCGCTTATGTCGAATCGGCGCATGTATATTTAATATCTCATTAAAGAAAGATTTCCATACCCTCCAGCCTTCGTTGGGATTATTATATTGATTAATTACATGCCAAGGCATTCTGGTTAAATCCCCAATAAAATATTCAGCATTAAAATGTTTATAATCCCTAACTTCTTTCACATTAGGTTTAAGTTTTGGAAGGGTGAACTTCCTGACCACATAAATCAAACTATGGTCAGACATCCCCAGATCTATTACACCAGACGTCCAAATGTTTTCTTTAGCATTAGTTAAGACCAAATCAATCAAGGTCGCCAAGGTGTTGGTCTCTCTTGTAGGTTTATTAATTAATTGGTCAAGTTGATAAAGAGAACACAAAAAGTTTAATTGTCGTGTATGGGCATCTGGTGAGGTTTTCATAACATTGCAGTTAATATCACCAATTATAATCAATTCCTTATTTTCAGACTTGCATTTTTGAAAAAATACATCACAATCATTAAATAAGCTCAAGTTTGACTTCGGAGGCCTATACCATGTGCAGACAAAAAGCGACTTGCTAAAGGGGCGAGTGATTTCAGCACACAGCATCTCAAGACGATCGGGCACCAAGTCATTCCTATCCAAATAGGATAGGTTGTCTCTGATATACAACACCACACCGCCTCCTGCCCTATTACGGTCCTTTCTTATCAAGTTAAAACCAGGGATACTTATTTCCCCATTCATTACAGAATCATCTATTTTGGATTCATTAATAGCAAAAATATCTAAGGGAAATTTAAATAACAGATGCCTAATTTCCTCAATGTGTTTCAATAAGCTATTGACATTTATACTAGCAATTTTTAGGCCTTTTAATCTAGCGATGCAATGCAATGCAGAATCAAACTCACCCATTGTTGGACCACGGCATGCTTTACCTGAATTGTCATTCCCAACATCTAACGGCGAGGTTTCTTGTATAGTGGAATTGTCGTTGGTTGGGTTGTTAGCTGGGTTAGTAGTTGTCCCAGCTGATGTATTGGGTTTAAAAAACCTGTTTGCAGCTTCGCTCGTTTTCCCAATGGCCTAATAAATTTTATAAAATTATTGGCTAAATAAGCCGATCCCTTTGCGTTCAAATGTAGTTTGCTGCCGTTGAGGCATGTTACATCAATACGCAAATTGTCAATAAAAACAAAGTCATCATTGTTAGCCATCTCCTTTAACTTTACATTGACTGCAGATAACTTTGATATCATCTCTATGTATAATGCTGGAGATGCCAATCTTTGAATTTTGAAATTTTCTGCGAGTCTTCAAAGCCAGCTTTTGTATTTTTCGAACACATGAGTCTACGCTTTCGGATGATAGATTATTCGTACCTACATGAATAATTACATATGATAGTTCATCGTTCATTTGTATATTGTCTATTTCATCATGTATTTCTTCAACTCTTTTACCTGGAGAGTTTTCGGGGGTCTATGTGCTTAATTATGGAGTCTCCAATAATCAAAACTGATTTCGGTTTATCGCTCGACTTATCGACGTCTTGTGTTGATGTTGATGTTTGACCTTGTCCACTGGCTTGGCTCTGGATAGCTTCGACAGGCTCTTCTACTTCGATAGCTTGCGATCCTTGCCCACTGGCTTGCCTCTGAATGGCTTCGACAGTCTCTTCGATAACTTGCGGTCCAGATATCGCTAGTGTAGAATATCTATTTTGGGTTGGAATATCCGGATAGGCTCTACTCAGTTGTTGACAACGTTGACAGTCGTCAGCTTCGTCGTAATTAATTTTCTCTCCAGTTGACTCGCTACTATTTAATGGTTGGTTGACAACTAATTCTTTGTTTAATAGCCAGATAGCTGTAATTAGACTGGCTTTCTCTTCTTCCGCTTGCTTCACTTTATCTTGAAGGTCAGTTAGAGTGCAACTCAAATTATTTATCTGTTCCGTCAAGCACCCATTTTCCTTTTTAGGTTCAAGATTTTCGTTTTTCAATCTGATCGCCTCGCTATCCGACTCTTGATTTTTAAGTTGTTCAAGTCTATTCGAGTGCTCCAACAATGTACTGTTTACAGCTGACATGTTAGCACTGAATTCTTTTGCTAGGTCTTGCAGTTTATTGTTAAGAAAGTTTTTAAGGATCTCTAAGGGATCTTCTGCAACTATACAAGCAGGATTTGCATCCGCTTCAGGACGACCGAGCGCCCCGCGGCATTTGGTATTATGAACGATTTTCTTTGATATAGAGGCTAAAGATTTTAGTTTCTTTTCGATCCAGTTCTTGTTTTTCCTACTGACTGTGATTGTTTGTGTCTTTACATACCACCGAATGGATGTATCATCATATTCAAAGAGTTTGCCATCGCCACCAGGGGAAGACCATTCTCCATCGCATAAATTCAAACCTTCTACAAATTGTTGCAAGAGCTCATATGATGAGGTCCAAATCACTTTGCCTTTAGTGTTGACATCTAGATTGTGCAATAGACTTTGCTTCGGATCCATTTGTCCTAGCTTCACAATAAATAATTATCTGTAGACTTTCAGTAGACTTTTATAATAAATACAAGCGGAGCACTAAAACACACGTCTGTTCACTAACCCTAACCCTTGCTCTAGTGCCACACAATTTTACTAGCAGATGTGGGTTAATAAGGTTCTATGTTCTTGCAAAGCCTGGTTGTGCCACCTTGATAATAACCAATATTTAACCCATTATACACTTAGGTAGTTGCGATATTGAAAAAAATCAATATATTGATACCAAAAAAAATAGAGTTATGAATTATGCAAATGAGAAAACATAATTTAGTCAACTTGCATGTATATGCATCACAAACAGTTAAAAAGAAGTGCATGAAACCAGTCATGGTACGTCTCAAACATTTATTAACAACGGTTTATTTGTCATCTCCAACTCAGCTTTTAATTTCAGTTGCCTACGCACTTATTGCTGCCGAGCCTCAGCTCGGCAGCACACTATTCTTAACGTTACATGACGTTCTTGCTTTTTCGTGTCCAGTCCCCGCAGCCGAGTTATGTATAGTCGAATAGCGATTTTCACTCGGTGGAGATTTCGGCATTCCAGGGGGCTCATTAAGTATTCAAGTTGGTTTGTAAAATGAGGGGGTTGTTCAACAAAATTTTCTTCAATGATGCGAGCAGGCTACTCAAATATGTGTCTTTTAAGTGTTTCACCCGAAATTTTCAGTACATAAAGTAGTAATATCTGTATGTTTAGTTCATATACTTAGTGTTTATTTATCGATGTGATGAACCGGTTTAATAAAGTTGCAAATATCGAGGGTAACAGCCTGGGTTCATGCTACCAGCTACCTACTTATGGCTACCGACTACAAATCGCTGGCTACTATGTATATGAAAGAGTTTAAGAATTTATAAACTATTGTTTGTTCAAAGTCGAGTAATGTATTGTCATTATAATTTTATTTTGACATTAGTCAAATGTCCACAATGGCACAATATGTCTTACAGTATTAAAATTCGCGCAGTACTAGAATTCGCGCAGCGCTGGGTGAGCAAATTTTAGCACTGCGCGAAATATAATCCGCGCGAAAAACGTTGTGGTAGTAAAGATAAAGCGTGCGTTTAAAATAACAAGAACTAAAACACTTATTGCATGGTTCTCATTTGCCTAATATTAATACAATAATAGTACGACGCGAATTTTAACAAGTAAGGTATGGTATCATATTTCATTATATATAAACGAACAATGTAAACTAGCCATACATTTCGCCGAACATAACTTCGGCCCCTTTGGACATATCTTTTTCGTAATAGTCTCATTCGAACCAGAATCCAAACCACTATTCACAGTGTTATTTTCAAGCTTGTGTCTTCAGATTTTCATCTTTTATTTCGGTATTTACAGAATATTTATATTTTTAGCGCGGCCCGTGAAACGTACATCAAAACAGCTGTTTACATCCTAGGGGGTTGGAAAAACCGGAAATCGATTCTACAGGTCAAAGTACTCCCAGTGGCATGGTTTGCACCATCCTCGTTCCCAGGGCTTCTCGGCTGCCTTACGGCAACACAGGCAGCCGAGAAGCCCTGGGAACGAGGATGGGTTTGCACGTGCATCGGGCTATATATGGCCAAGCATACACGTGGCGCACGTGTGCGAGTAAAAACCCTATATTTTGAAAAATTCAAAATAAATATTTCTACTCGCCTTATTCAAACGAAACTTCCTACACGAAAGCGCTTTAATACAAGGAGTATTTTACTCATATTGACTCCAGCGACGTGCTGGGGTCTTGAAAAGGACGACGAATGAGCAACGTCTGATGAGGCCCAGGCCCAGTGACGGATGGATCAAGATTGGGGCGGGGGGTATTACTGATCAAACATGAAACATTTCAGTAATGTTTTCGTAAATTGAGATTTTTTAAATATAAATTGTAATATCTTAATCTTGATTTTCAGAATTAAAATCTATATTTTAAAGTTAAAATCTACAATTAGAAACAACAAAAATCGTAAAAATTTAAATTGGGGTGACGAGAAATTAAGTCGTTTACTGGCACTGACGAGTAAAATTGTCTGGCGTTGATAGTAGGGCCGTAGCAACCGGGGGTCTGGGGTCTTCAGCCCCGCCCCCCCCCCCAAAAAAAATAACTTGTAAACTAGCGATAATCTGTGAAGTTTGAGAGGGATATAATTACCTAATTATCGCCCCTGACTAATCAGCTCCCCCAATACAAAATTGCTTCCTACAGGTAGTGGATAGACAGTAACTACTAAAGTATGGCGCATTGCCAGCCAATGGCTGTTAATAAGAGACATTAGCAGATACTGACAGTACTCTACAACTGACAAGTAAAATTGTCTGGCGTTGCAGAGTGTAAATTTGTCTGGCGTGAGACAGAGTTAATACTAAAGTGGGGTGCGTTGTCAGCTAATGGGTATGCCGTTTATCCACTTTTGACCCAATGGCAACTTTTTCATGTTGGTTATTTACTCATGTTCCGTGCACGCAATTTAAGAATAAGTTCATTGGGTCAAAAGTAAACTCCCCTTTAGAGTGATTTTGCATTCAGTTCATGTGGCAAAAAAGGCAGCACTTTCCTTGCGATAGTAACTCCTAGTATCATAAATAAGTGTCTAAACTTCACCGACAAAAACAATAATTGCCGAATAATCAGAGATTAAGTTGATTAGTTACAACTTTCGATATTTATCGAAAATATCGATATATTGCAACTGCCTATATAAGCTTACACAAAACTCTTCATTTAATAACTGAGTAAAATTATATGGCCTTGAATTGCATCTTAATGGTTAAAAATATCAAGAATGATCAATATACCACAATTCTTGGATTTCATATGACATCATAAATTTGACAGGAGGGGGAGGGTAACTCGAGACACAGTCATCAGAGTGAAATAATTGTTCACTGTATTTGTTGGCCTTGTGTTTGGTGGCAAATACATGCAATTTTGTATCGTTTGCTCACTCCAATACAGCATAAACATGAATACATTTTAGGTTGACCCCCCCCCCTAGATTAACTGCAAAATGCTGTAATCAAACCCAAGAATTGCCTGACATATACCCAGGCATATACAGTATGCCCATCTGTCAATCTATATTGTATTATTAAGGAGTTTTAGCAGAGACTACAAGTATGTCAGTATGAGTACGAGGTTTGTCAAGCGAAACGCATGCTGTATGCTTACGCCATACCGTACTGACGCGAAAAAGTCATAGCTGTTGCCCATCTGAGTACAAAATTGTGGAGAAATCTCGTAGTCCTGACTACGACTTTTCAAAAAAACAAAGAAAGCTGGCCTTTTTTGTTTTTCAAAAATAATTTGCATGTAGCATTTATCAGGCACAAATAATCTATTAGTATTAAATATCTGGCTTGTTTTTAATGTTATGACTTATTTGCACATTTTGTAGGGGATTTTAACCTGCAGGAGATTTAGTTTATATGGACTTTTTCTTTCGTTGTTTGTCCACAACTATAAAAGCAACATTTGAACGACTATGGTGATTTCCTCACATGCGAGCAAATCTTGTACTCTCTGCTAAAGCTCCCTATTATCTAAGTTTGTGTTTATAATTTAAGTGTTTTTGATACTCCTTAAAATTTCAAAAATTACAGAAGCATGGTCGTCATCAAATAATTACCTCATCAAGTGATGTCAGCTCACTGGCATGAGCAATAATTGTGTCAACAAGCTCCAAACTAAACCCAGTAGATAATCCAACACTTCCAACACAACTCTTTCCATAGCCATGAAGGAACTGCCTGTAAATCAATAAGTATCCCTTTAGCAAATCTTTTTGCTTAGTTGTAAGAGAAAGAGATCTTTCTTCCACAGCTTCCATGTAGTCAGGATCATTAATAACAGATGGATCCAATACACCAGAATCAGCATTTTCTAACATTTCAGCAGCTGAACTCAAAACACAGTCATCACAGCTACATTTCTGTTGATGAAAATCACAGCAAGTATGCTCTGGTTTAATCCAATTTGCTACTTTGTAACCAAAGTAATCCAAAATTATTTCCCTTTTGCATTTATCTGCCACAGTTACAAGCTCTTTCATGTGGGGTGAAATGTTACGAGATGATGCTAAATCATATGAGTTGTAATATATTGTGGAATATGCTGGAAGTCGATCTCGTCCACATCTACCAGCTTCTTGAAAATATTCCTCAATTGTACGAGGGACTCCAATATGAATAATCCTATGGATGTAATGGAATCAACACCAATACCAAACGCCACAAGTGACAAATAGTAGCCTTAACTTGGACTGACCACTTACCAGATCCTGTATAATCCTTTCCCATTCATGTTCTGGATATTGCGCATGAAACTGTGTGAATAGTCTGTTAGCTGAATGTTTGCTAGATTGTACTGGTTCATATTGCCAAGGCCCCATCATATTGCTTGCAAACAAAAAACATTCTCCAATAACTTGCACGTTGCCATAAACTAATGTCAGAGGGAAATCCAACCGTTTTACCTTTAATTCTGCAATAAGGAGAGTTAATATAGGTTGAAGCTTATCATCCCCTCTATCAGGTCTTGGCAAAGAGCTGAAGAAGATATTAGGACGATCAGGGGTTATCTCAATATGTTTTGGATCGATCAATCCTAGACTGGTTGTAATATCCTTTTTCATCTGTAATGTGGCAGTTGCTGTCATTGCCAAAAATGGGATTTTGGGAAAAATACTTGTCAGCATACCAATTTTCGCATAACAAGGTCTAAAACTTTTCCTAAACAAGAAAAAGATATGTTAATGGTTAATAAGTCCAGCTGCAATGCACAATCATCATGCTTCCTACTCTTTTACCCATTGAGTCTGTGGAGTCTCTCCAAGGGTGCCCTGCTGACTCCAGTGCTCTAGAGACCTATGCTCGCTGGAAAGTCAGAGGGAGACAGCTTAATTTTAATTTCTTGACTCTAACTTGACATACCCTCGATCAATAAAACTATAGGAAAAGTGAACTTTGAAACTTGCTATATAATAATTATAGTTCAGGCTCAATCTGAATGGGTTTTTTTTTACATGTTTTGCACCTCAACCATATTATAATTTAAAACTCAGTATTATATTAAAATAAATTCTTACCATTCTTCCACTAGATGTGCTTCGTCAATCACAATAGCTTTAACAGAGTCTTGATATGACTTTGACTTCAAAATATTTTGAAAAATTTTCTTATCTTCCAATAAGGCTTCTGGGTGAGCAAATATTATCTGACTTGGATGAGCAATTTGATGATAAATTGAGCCCCTCTCCGACCGCATGCTGTGCTTTGGTGGCGTTGCTTCCCTGCTGGCCTTCAAAACGCTAACATCCATGTGCTTTTTCAGTTTAGTAATCTGATCAACCATTAAGGTGTTTAATGGCGAAATAACAATTACTGAGTTACCAGTAGAATTCGTGTTTTCACGACCCAAGTAGGCATCAAACACAAATGAAACAAGCTGGTATATGAGTGACTTTCCATAACCAGTAGGCAAGACGCAAAATGTGTCCTTCCAATCAACAACTACAGCCTTCAGAACTGCTTCTTACTGACATTCCTTTAGCTCAATATTTTGCTTACCTAGTCGCTGTAACGCTTATTCCAATCCGCTATGAAATAAATTAATACTTTCTGCAGACATTTTTAATTTTTTATATTTCAAAACCAAAACAATACTAAACCTTTACAAAACCAGAGAATACAAAACAATACTGTCTGACATACGCATGCGCAGTTCGGTCTTTGCCAGGATTCTTGGCTTCCGGCAACAGATTATCCCAGAGCCTTTGGTTCCTTCCCAAGGACCGCAGGCTCAGGGAACGAGATTGTTACCGTTCATGTCTCCTTATGGAACGAACTTCCAGAGAACATTAAATGTAGTTCATCAATTAACATTTTTAAACGTAAATTACATAAATATCTTTTAGGAAGTCATTCACAGTAGCATTTGGCCTTTAACAATTTTTACATCCATACCAGTAATTAGTTAGTTAGAATTTCATGTTAGTAAATCTTATAATTTTTCGTAAATGTTAATTGGCTCCGAAAAACCCCGTTGGGGAGAGTTCAATAAATTATTGTATTGTATTAATGCATATTCATCAGCATTGAACACTCAGGGACTTATCACTAGTATTCTACTCTGACTGCTTAGTGACTTTATTTTTTCCGTACTAATGGTTTCTGACTAATCAACAATCAATCAAGGAAAACTTACCTTCTCCACCTTCCTGTTCCATTCTCCGCGAGTGTAAACTTTCACAGTCTAAATGAAACAACAGTCAAAATTTCACATTAACTGTGGGCCTTCCAAAATATATAGTGTTTTGAGAGAGGTCCTCATTTGAAACATTTTATTGTTTATTTCATAAAAATCTGTGCAGCCAGTCAAAAGTTATAGCAATTTGAACATCTGAATTTTCACCTAATTTTTGGAAGAACGCACAATAATAGGTAAAGGTATTAAATATATGCTTACAAATGGCACAAAAATGCTGGTTTTTAAGATGGCTCCCTACAGTTTTAATGTTATAGCATACACGGCTGTGTTTCAACCCTATTATTTCTTTGTTTTGTAAGATAAGATCACGAAACTCGCCTGTATCATTGCCCTAATAGTGAGGATTACGAAAAGGAAAAATGTTGTTAAACTCCCTACTATTGTAATCATGGTGTCTCAATATGGCCGATTTTCTGGCTTTAAACTAATTTAACTTGAAAAAAGAACGGTGACCCCTGTAGTAACTTAATCTATTAATATATCAATTATCATATGTCAATCAACCAGCACATGTATCTTAGTTAGTGTGGTTAGCTATGATTATATACCCGAGTAATAAAAAAGTGATTATTTATGTTATATGAAATGTGTGCTTTATAACACAACATCGGCGACGGGGATCAAACAATAATTGCGTACAGGATGACTGATGCACCATCAAGCAGCAGCACAACTTCCAATAATGCCACAATACACAGAAACCTCACAATAAAACCATTTATCAAGCAGACAGACAGCAAACGATACAGCAGTAAATTGGCAAAAATATATATAAAGGAAATTGAGAGACAGTTTAGGTTCTTCGGGATTAACAACCCTGAAACGAAAAAGAACTACCAATTTACAGTGGACAAGATTTAGTCGATATTGACGAAATGCTTCCGGATCTGAATGGCACAGAAAACGACGACGCTTATAAATTACTTAGCCGCAAAATAGACAATCATTTTTTTCCCTATGAAAAACAAGGACTTTGCTCGATTTCAACTCAGCGAATTGAAACAACAAAGCTCCAAAAGAGTAGCTGAATATTACGCCAAGATACAAAACATTGCAAAGAAATGTGAATACACAGGGCATGAAGACGATGCTATACACAGTCATTTGATACGAACAACGCTCAATCACAAAATTCGAAGCAAAGCTTATGTGACAACTGGGCATGAGATACAATCCTAACCGAGACAGCTATCGACGAGCACACTACAGAGCAAGCTGACTCCATTAACAAGAAAATCAACAAAGAAACCATGCATGAAAGAATAAAGAAAGTGGCTTTACGAATACCTACACTATTTCAGAACCATCCTAAGAGATACGAAAAACTAGTTTCATATTAATCTGACACTGCAATCGAGCAAGGAAAAATTTGTCGGCTCGAGCGGGATTTGAACTCGCATCTTCGGCTATCTAGACTGCCGCTCTACCTATTGAGCTATCGAGTCAACAGGGATTGGTAGCGAGTCTTAACGCTTGTCTTAGAGGACGCGCAGTGTTTCAATTCTATTTCAGAACCATCCTCAGAGATACGAAAAACTAGTTTCATATTAATCTGACACTGCAATCGAGCAACGAAAAATTTGTTGGCTTGACAGACAAGCGTTAAGTCGTCACGAAAATATTTTGTGCACTTAAATTGGATAAGACTCGCTACCAATCCCTGTTGACTCGATAGCTCAATAGGTAGAGCGGCGGTCTAGATACCCGAAGATACGAGTTCAAATCCCGGTCGAGCCAACAAATTTTTCGTTCCTCGATTGCAGTGTCAGATTAATATTAAACTAGAATACCTACACGACACCCAACTAAAGATGATGCATGTGGACGCTGCGGGAATTCAAAGAAACACACCACTTGCCCTGCTATTGGTGTTTCATGTGACAACTGTGGAAAGAAAAACCACTACACGCGAGTCAGTTTTGGAAAAGCTAAACACGATACAGACAATCGTAACCAGAAACAGCGCCTTGGTAGTAATAGATATCGCTCAGATTCGAAGAACATTCGAGATAAAGAGATTATCGCGGTGATGACAAGTGCGAGACAAACCAGACGCACAAGACACGTTGGCAATAACTGTAGTGACTACAGCTCAAGTGATGACAAACGTTTTATGAATTACCTCAAAACACACCACACAAGCCAAGATAACGGTGATTAATGGAAAACATGCACAATCCAAATCAACTGAATAAATATCGTAGCTGAACCGGACAGTGGATCTGATACAAACATTATGGACGAAAGCCAATTCACGCACCTTCGAGAACAAGCACCGGAATTGTAGATTAAAAATACTTAGATCAAACTTAAAGCTCTTAAAGAGGAATTACCGGTAATCGGAGAAGTAAATGTTGAAATGTCAAATGCAACATGAACTGTTTCTACAACTATGCTCATTATCAAAGGAAAAATCGACTCACTGCCATTAATCGATTGACAAACACTCGAAGCACTCGGATTGACGTGACAAGCAGTCTTAAACGCCCAAATAAAACGGTAAAAGCATTTAATAAACAGCAGGAATCTGATCAACCACGTGATCAGAACAAAACTGAACTTGATAAAATCCTGGACAGATACCAACATAGATTCACAGGCATCGGAAAAGCAATGCGAAACGGAGAAGAAATACAGAAAACTGTACCAATGAAAGACGACGTAACACCCATTGCACAGAAACCTAGACGAAGTTCCCTACCAGTTGACCGAACCGTTGACGCAACGGCTGGCGGGATTCGAGTGGCTACCTCGATCGCCTGATCTTACACCTTGTGACTTCTTCCTTTGGGGGTATTTGAAATCCAAAGTTTATACCAGCCCTCCAATTGACCTGAATGACTTGCAAGCTCGCATTCGTCAGGAAGTTGCTCTTTTGGCGAACGATCCAGCGATGGTTCGATGAGCAGTTCAAGGCATCCTTCGACGCTGTCAAACTTGCATTGACAGAAATGGAGGGCATGTTGAAGGCATAGGAGCCTAACTCTCTTTAAATAAACATGAATTTATGTAAATGTTGCTACATAACAGTTTGTTGATTAAGAGGAGATTTTTCACAAAGTCGCGTATTTTTTTCGAAAAGCGCTCAACACTTAGCGACCAGGCCTTTGCGAAAAAAATGCTGCGCCGCCATCTTGGTTTTAAAAGTTTCTCAAAATTTGCGAAGAAAAATAACAGAATTTTACTGGATTTTTGGCTGTGTCACAAGGCAAAACATTGCCAAATATAAAGAAACATAACATGGTAAGTGTAATATCGTACTTAGTAGCAACCTCGTTCCCAGGGTATTTAGGAAATACCCTGGGATGGGCTGGTCACGTGCCTCGTCCAAAATTTAGCGCCCGAGGGGGTGTGGGGAAAGTATCAAATTACATGATTCCAGTGGAGATATTTTGTTCAACAGTTAAAAACATAAATTTTGCAAATTATTAAGTTCGAAATACTAGCCATTTTTTGTTTATTTTCTTTGCTTTGAATTTACAAGAACATTCTTACATTCTACCAAATCATTAAGCACATCCGGGTTACCATGAGATGCGCACTCACCGTCGTGGGTCAGTGCATTTGTTATTGTCGTGGTGTTAGGACGTACATGTTTTTTTTATCTTCGCTTGTTGTCTGCTTGATTTGATTTTCTTGTCAATTCATGTGTTTACAGTAAGTATTGATTTATATTCGAAGATAATTTTTCCTACTTTTTTGGAAGAGTTTCCACTAAAGTTTGTTGAGATAGTGTCTTGGTGACGTGTAACGGCACTAATACAGGTTTACTACATTTATATTTGATATAACAAATATATGTTTAGCCAGGACGTGTCTTGGCCTATAATATAATTGTGCAGTGTATTGTGCATAATCAGAATTCTGTATTGTTGTTTACAGCGTTAAATTAAACATGTGCGACAAAGATTGCCAAATAACTGGGAATAAATCTGCTTCCAAACAAGCTAGGAGTAGTGAGGAGATCACTTCACCTACGATTAAGAACGATTTAGCTGACATTAAAGCAGCTATGACTGAGATGATGTTCAGTTTTAAGACTGAACTTTTAAGTCACGTTAATGAGTCGATATCTCAGGTTTATCAAGATTTTGAGCAAGCGGCAGATCAAGAAGTTCAGGACGACAGTGTTAGTGTCCCTGAACCTGACCCATTGCCAGAACACAGCGAGGATAATCTCGTTGATAAAATTGCAAACTTTGCCAAAGACAAGGGTTCACAATCGCAAAAAGATTTGAGCGAGAATACAGTTTTTAAAACCTTTGTAGAACAGTTCGCTCTGGGTGGGCAAACAGGATCGGCAATTGACCATGACCTTGCCACAATCGTCAGCGAATTGTTGACTGAGAAGTTAACAAAAGAAAAGCTTGAACCAGTCCAAGATAAGTATTTAAAGCCAGAAAATTGCGAGAATTTAGTCGCACCAAAAATTAATAAACCCATATGGCAACAGCTTAAACAAGAGACTAAGAATACCGATTCTACATTTCAAAAAATTCAACAATTGTCATTGTCTTCGCTGTATGCCGTCTTGCAGGTTTGTAATAACCTTTCCAGCAAGCAGAATATTGAGGATAGTGTATAATGATGCTTACACATTCAATAGTGCTTTCACTAGCAGCAAATCGAGAATTAAATTTAAAACGGCGAGATTTACTTCGCTCGGATTTGAATAAACAGTATGCTGCTTTATGTAATCTATCTACTCCAGTGTCACAATATCTTTTTGGGGATGACCTAAATAAGGAGATGGAAGATCTTTCAAAAGCTAGCAAGCTCACAAAGAAAGTTACGCCTAATCAACATATGGAACCGTATCGTCGACCAGTTGAGCACGCTCAACCTATGTACCTTCTCGTTTGAATAACTACAGGGGTCGTGGCTCGAGAGGTGCTTTTTTAGGGTTCGGCCGAGGTCAATCCCGAAATTATCAGCAGAACAGTCAGAGACAGTCCCAGAAGTAGAAAATCAGGTAAGTCATCAATGTATACAAAATTCGATTATTAATTTAATTCAAAATCAAGCCACATTTACAGGTGGCAGGTTGAGAAAATTTTACGATGTGTGGAAAAAATTAACATCTGATCAATTTATCTTGGATGCAATTTCTCATTGTCATATTGATTTTGAGACTGAGCCTTTGGCTAATACCAGTGCAGTGAGACCACAGTGTCATTTTACTCATACCGAGCAATCGATTATAGATGTGGAAATTGCTAAGCTTTTGAACAAGGAAATTATAAAACCTTCTCAAAATGAAAGTATTCAATTTATTTCTCCTATCTTCACTACGCCTAAAAAGGATGGCTCGCATCACATTATTTTTAATTTGAAATCGTTAAATAAGTCGGTAACTTACTATCATTTTAAAATGGACACTTTAGAAACAGCAATACGACTTATGACTCCTTGTTGCTTTATGACGTCAATTGATCTCAAAGATGCATATTATTCCGTTCCTATCGCAGCTGAGCATCAGAAATATCTAAAATTTTTGTGGCGAGATCAATTAATTATACGCTTTTACTTGTCTTCCTATGGGGCTTACCAGCAGTTCTAGGATATTTACCAAAATTTTGAAGCCAGTGTTTGCGACATTACGTAGTAAATTTGGACATTCATGTCTAGGTTACATTGACGATTCTCTCAATTTGGGGGATACTTACACAGAGGCTGAGAAAGCCACTCTACATGTTGTTGAATTACTGATTTCGGTGGGGTTTATGATTCATCCAGAAAAGTCCATTATTACGCCTACACAATTATTGAATTTTTAGGTTTTGTTTTAAATTCTATTCTTGTGATTGTCAAACTAACTGACAGGAAAGCTGAAAAAAATAACGAAACTTTATATTCAATTTTGTTATAAGGGTAAAGCAATTACAATTCGGGAAGTAGCGTCCTTAATTGGATCGCTAATTTCAAGTTGCCCAAACACTGTTCTTTTTACAGATGCATCCCAACTAAGATGGGGGCGAAAATTCAAGATGGTAGGTGTACAAATGGGATATGGACAGCATCAGAAGCTGCAATGCATATAAATATATTGGCATTATTGGCTCTTCTAGCTGATCAGACTAATATTCATATCCGAATCATGTCCGATAATACAACAGTTGTTTGTTACATTAATGACATGGGGGGTTCTAAGTCAACTGAATGTGATCGTTTGTCCAAAGCCATTTGGTATTGGGCAATAGATCGAAACATATGGCTTTCAGCAGCGCATGTGCCAGGGGCACAAAATGTAAGTGCTGACAAACTTTCCTGACATTTGAACCTGCAATTAGAATGGCAAGTGTCAACTTCTGTATTTCATAAAATTTCTGCATGTTTTGGATCACCTGAAATTGATTTATTTGCAAGTCGGATAACTACATTGCTTCCTGATTATGTTTCATGGAAACCTGATCCTATGGCGAAGTATATAGATTGCCTTTAAAATTGATTGGAAACAGTTTTCATTTTATGCGTTTCCACCCTTTTGTCTTATTTCTAGGTGTATTCAGAAAATAGTGCAGGAGCAAGCAATGGGGATACTAGTTATTCCGTTGTGGCCAACTCAAACCTATTTCACAAGCGTATAGAATTTGTTAATCAAGACACCAAGGATATTCAAGACGTCACGGACGAATCTGGTACATCCAGTTTGAACCAGTCCACGTCCTCTGCATCAGAGTTTGGTATTGATGGTATGCAAATTATCAGGCATTCCTTGCATGAACGCAACATTTTGCCGGAGATTGCCGATATCATTATGCTCTCCTGGCGAAATTCTACACACAAACAGTACCGAGTTTACATCAACAAATGGGTACACTTTTGTAGCGAAAAATTGTTTGATCTGGTGCATCCCGCTGTGAATACGCTTTTGGCATTCTTACATCAGCTTCATGAGAATAACCTCTGCTCTGTTATTCTGACTTGAATACTGCTCGTTCGGCGGTTTCTAATATTGATGAAAATTCAGTTCATACAAAAATGCATACACCGGTTGGTAAACACCCATTAGTATGTTGATACCTTAAAGGAATATTTAATAAACCGAAGCCTGTACTGAAGTTTAATAACATTTGGTTGGTGGATATTGTACTGGAGCATCTTAGTGTGTTGTGGCCTTTAAATGAACTTACTCATAAGGCACTAACATTGAAATTAGTTATGTTAATTGTGTTGACGACAGGTCAGCGGTGCCAGACGTTAACCTTCATGGATATTTCTGATGAATAGATGACCAAGAATGAACAATGTTTCAGTTTTTCATTGACAGAACATATTAAACAAAACAGACCGGGGAGTGTGTTTGGCAATGTGACTTTGTATAAATATCCAGATAAGAAGTTGTGTGTATATGAAACATTGCAATTTTATCTGCAAGCAACCGAGGTTTGTAGAAATAAGTAAAGCAGCCGCGGCAGCTGTGTCTGTCGATTACATCCTTGCTACAGCTGGATGGTCCACAGAAGGTACATTTCGAAAGTTCTACAATAGACCAGTAGCTTTGACTAATCAAATGAGTGTTGCTGTATTACAACATTGAATTGTTATTACATGTGTGATGTATTACCATTTGGTGATCTGTGCTTTAAAGTCTCATGGTAACCCGGATGTGCTTAATGATTTGGTAGAATTGAAAATTAAACGAGACTTACCTGGAAGTAGAAGTTTGATGATAATTCTACCAGATCATTAGCACAGTAGGGTTAACATGCCCATTACTCCCATGCATATGAATACCCTCCCAAGAAGGAGTATTAGTTTTTCCGTTTTTTTTGTTTTTTTTGCTTCTTTGTCTATAGTTACGCATTTGTATAGGCATTGGTTTGGCAATTATCAAATGTTACGTTTAAAGTACTGACCCACGACGGTGAGTGCGCATCTCATGTTAACCCTACTGTGCTAATGATCTGGTAGAATTATCATCAAACTTCTACTTCCAGGTAAGTCTCGTTTAATTTTCAATTTTTACCAACAGTCAAATCAAGAAACCAAGCAAATGTGTTGTTATTCAATGCCGTCTCTTCACACTCCAGTGCAGTTTTATAACAAACGTTTATTATGAGCTTTTCAGGCATCATTTCTACATATGTAATGTTTTTAAAATACGCAATTAGATTTGTCCTTTCTTGTAAATGTTTATATGCTTTGCACCGATTTAATTACTTGTTACTACGTCTACGGGTCTTGTTTATAAGATTGAAAGAAACAGTATTGTATTGTCTGGGACTAGAGCCCAATATTAGCAAATGTAAACATTTGATACTAGCCAAACAGAGAAAGTACATAGTATTCGGTAATTATATAGTCAGGCTTTAGCCTTTTTCTTGGTCTTTATTAATCATAATATTTTCCTAATATACTAAATCTATATATCACAAATTTACAGTGTCAGACGAGCACAGACTGTCATATGAATAAACATAAATTTTTGAGTTTTCTACTTCTACTAACATTTTTAAAGTTTTCATTGTGAATCATCTGTTTATTTCTAGTTCATTAGTCATTAATATGCTCTAAAAAACATGGCTCTCAAATATATTTGTATATTTATTTGATAGTGTCAGATCATAGTGATATATGCATTTACAAGCAATCCTGGATATGATAAAGACGATACAAGCTGTCCATTAAAAAATAACGGTATTCTATTCCACAAAGCAAAACATTTAAATCTCACTTGTATTACTAAGAATATATATAAAGCAAAAAATTTAAACTTGTGTGAGTTGTGTCAAAACGAAAGCTGTTTATAAAATTTATAAATGTTGTAAACACTACTATTAATATAAAGTGCCCATTGAAAGACATAATATAGTATACTCTCGTTTGACTTATCGTTGATGTATGATTTTAATTAACACTGTAGATTTTCAACAGACAGCTAGACTTTAACATATACCATGATTGTTGAGTTTCAGCAATGCCAAGGGCCAATGCAGGAAGTTTTATAAAGCTTTTATAGTCAACAATCTGGATACAGTTGGCGTCTTGGCGATATTTCGGAAATCAAAAGATCTCGCTTTTTCGTTGCAATTCCATGCCACATCTTATCAATAAATAAATTCTTTTGGTTCGAGTATCTATATATACTTTACTAACAGTTAAACAAATGAATAACCACATTGTTCAGTCTGGATGTATATATTTTCTTGTACTGCTTTATATTGCCACGCCGTCCACGCATGCTTTCTCAGTGACAAGTCTATATATAAGTTGAAATCTGATCCAACTTGCCTGAATTGTAACTCGACACTAGATTATAGAGCAGAAAGTCACATCACAATAAATATTAATTTTTAATCGCAGTTCTTTTCATGATTTCTTTGAAGATTCAATGGATATTGTTTATATTTATAGAGTGATCTAATTGTGACAATATATACTCACTCCCCCGACCCTAGAAAACAATACGCCATTTTACGCAAAATCCGCGGGTCACATGACCAGGCCATACCAGGGTATTTCGCTCCCCAAGAGCAAATACCCTGGGTACGAGGTTGACTTAGTAGCTGTTATTTAAATTATTATTATGTAAATATGCACATGTATCGGACTCAGGGGTGAGCATAATTTAAAGCTATTATAATATTAAACTGATTGAAAGTGAGTGCTTTCGTGAGTTTCGTCTTTGGAATGATGACCTACCTATTTATATTAAACTTGTTAATATACAATAGGTACATGCAAAATTTTAAAGCACTATTTTTGAATTTTCAAGGAAGAATTTGAACATTTGTAAATATAATTAATTTACTTCAAATCAGTTTTTTTTGCTCTGAGGAACATCACAAGCATCTTATTCACCTGAGTATGTTACACCAACATAGCAAATATCTTAAAGATATGATGAAGACATATGTCTGTACATTGTAGAGTATTTTGTACATCCTATAAACTTTTTGTAATATCCACACAATATATAAATTTGTATCATAATTAAATTTGTATCACAATCTGTGATTTAATAAATATTCATTCTCATCTTGTTTAATTTCTAGCTTTCTTTGGTAACCTGCAAGAAAAGATCTTCTTAGAAAATCTGATATTTTTGCAAATTTATTGTGATATACTGTGTATATTCATGATCTAATTTATGCCTGGCCTGGTAGAATTCCAATATGACCCATCTGTGTGTTTATGCATTCAATGAAATTAATAAGAAAAAATCACAGAATGAGTTAAATAAAGAGGTTCAGACATGCAGGATTTTTATATGAAAGCTGGATTTGCATGGTTAGCACTACAACTAGCCTAATAAGAGACATATCACTGTGTAGCTTTGCACAATACCTTACTTGAAAAATATTAAATCTCGGTTACCAGGACAAGCATTTTCCCATATAAATACATTAACCAGGCTGGCCCGATTGCCAAGCCTTTTTATGAATATGTTGATTTTGGTAGTAATTGTTGATATTTAGAAATGGTAAAAACTGACCTTGGACTGTGCACTAAACCGACCTTCGACCGCACACTTAGATTTTAAGCAAAATATTTTTTTGCAAACTAACATACCCCAGCCTTCATATGTGAGACAATTTAGCTTGTTAAGGAACAGTTCTGCAGCACTTTTCAGCTCTGCACATTTGATTCACATATCCTTCAAAACAGCCTAATATGAACTTTTTAATATTGTGGTTGATTTTGAAAATGTCAAAAAACAACCTTGGACCTACCACTCAAATTTGAGTCAAATTATACTTTTTGCAAACTAATATACCCAGGCCTCGTCCTTAAAGATGAATTAGTTTGATCAGAAACAGTTTTGGGCTAATTTTCAACAGTTAAACTTGATGTTAAAGAGTAGATTGTTAAAAGTCCATTTCTGCCAAATAGTACAGTACCAGTAACTTGATGGATTTTGGGAATAAAAATGT
Organism: Paramuricea clavata; assembly: GCA_902702795.2. Classification (NCBI taxonomy): domain Eukaryota; kingdom Metazoa; phylum Cnidaria; class Anthozoa; order Malacalcyonacea; family Plexauridae; genus Paramuricea; species Paramuricea clavata. Next base: position 2,001 of record CACRXK020001084.1, on the reverse strand, counting down.
TCATACAGATTTTAAATCAATATGGATGGTGAAAAATGTAGTAAGTGATATATCCAAATGACTAGACATGATATATCACATGATTTTCCAAGAAAAAATACAAATGTTGGGCTTTTCAAGTAAATAAACACTGTGAATATTGTAATTTTGGTTGATTTTAAAAATGTCAAAAAACGGCCTTGGACGTACCACTCAAATTTGAATCAAATTATACTTTTTGCAAACTAATATACCCAGGCCTCATCCTTAAAGATGAATTAGTTTGATCAGAAACAGTTTTGGGCTAATTTTCAACAGTTAAACTTGATGTTAAAGAGTAGATTGTTAAGTCCATTTCTGCCAAATAGTACAGTACCAGTACTTGATGGATTTTGGGAATAAAAATGTTCATACAGATTTTAAATCAATATGGATAGTGAAAAATGTAATAAGTGATATGTCCATATGACTAGACATGATATCTCACATGATTTTCCAAGAAAAAATACAAATATTGGGCTTTTCAAGTAAATAAACACTGTGAATATTGTAATTTTGGTTGATTTTAAAAATGTCAAAAAACGGCCTTGGACATACCACTCAAATTTGAATCAAATTATACTTTTTGCAAACTAATATACCCAGGCCTCATCCTTAAAGATGAATTAGTTTGATCAGAAACAGTTTTGGGTTAATTTTCAACAGTTAAACTTGATGGCAAAGAGTAGACTGTTAAAAGTCCATTTCTGCCAAATAGTACAGTACTATGGTGGCCGAGCGTTGCCACTCTTTTTTTTTTGTACATTTTACATTATTTTAAAGATTTTTTTACTTTTTATTTTTTTAATTAAAATGAAAAATAAAAATAAATTAAAATGAAATACAAAATAAATTAAAATGAAATACAAAATAAATTAAAATGAAATACAAAATAATTTACAATTAAAATTAAAGTAAAAGTGAATTTCCCCATGGCCGAGGGCTGCCACTACCAAAATATTCTTTATAATTTTTTTTTAATTAAAGTGAAAAATAAAAATAAATTAAAATGAAAAATAAAAATAAATTAAAATGAAAAAAAAAAGTAAATTAAAATGAAATACAAAATACTGATTTACAATTAAAATTACAAAGTAAAAGTGAATTTCACCATGGCCGAGGGCTGCCACTACCATAATGCACAGCGACCCGAGAGCTGACTCATTAAAATTCCTTTGTTGTGACAAAATGGCAGGCAATTCAGATATCAGAGAAGCACCTTGGAAAGATGATGAAAATCTTAAAGAAGCTTTGTCAAATTATGTTCAGCAAGGATTAAAAAGAAGTGAGGTACTAGACTTTGTTACTCGCGACTTTCCTCAATATACATGGAGTCTCAGGTCGCTCGATAGACGTCTTCGCCATTTCGAGTTGTTTTATAATGACCAAAATATTGGAGTCTCGGATGTAATCGAAGCGGTGCAAACTGAATTGAACGGCCCGGGTATGCTTTTAGGTTACAGGGCCATGCACAAAAAAATCAGGATAGAACATGGTCTTAATGTTACAAGGGATAAAGTCTATGATGTGATGACTGAGCTTGACCCAGAGGGACTTGAAATCAGAGGTGGCGTTGGTGGCAAGAAGAAAAGAAAGAAGGGGCATTTCACGACAAAGGGAACGAATTGGGTGCATGCACTTGATGGTCATGATAAGCTGATGGGATATCAAAATTCCACTTTCCCATTGGCTATCTATGGATGTATTGACACTGCCAGTAGAAAGCTGTTATGGTTAAGAGTTTGGATATCCAATTCTGAACCAAAATTAATTGGGAAGTGGTACCTTGAATATCTCTATGAAACGCGAATAATATCAGCCATGCTGCGAGTGGACAAGGGTACTGAGACTGGTGTCATGGCAACCACACATGCTTTCTTACGAAGTAAACATGGAGATATGGATCCACATGAAACTGTTGTCTATGGCCCTTCCACCTCTAATCAGGTAAATTTTCTATTTAATTGCTAAAATTTATTTTTT
>CACRXK020001083.1:0-60754 GCA_902702795.2 Paramuricea clavata | reverse complement strand
CCAAAATATTTGTGTTTTGGGGGCAATGAATCGAAATTTGGTATGGAAAATTGCGGAAAAGTTCAACGAAAGCAATTATAACGCACCTAAAAAGAATTTATTGTCCGAAAAATTTTTTTCCGGAAAATTTTTTTTTGCAATAGGGGCCACTAAACAAATTTTTGCCCCGGGCCCCCGCCAAGCTCTCGGCGGCCCTGGGGATGAGACATGGCGGGATAACGGGATTTGAAGTGAAAATCGGTCGGGATTTCGGAACCCGGTACAGGCCCATAGAAATAATAGACATATAGAATGCACGCTGATGACGAATCATGTCTCCACTTTTTCACCGTGCGTGCCCATAGATATAGGTCTCCTATATCTATGTGCGTGCCCTTTTGAATGCGCCATTTTGAATTTTGGCCAGGAGTCTGGAAGGAATCACCGCAGGAGTCTGGACCGAGTAAAAAGTTTTGACTGAAGCGAGATAGGAGCACGCATTCTATGTCTATTATTTCTATGTACAGACCCCTCATCAATCTACATTTCAATGCACAACGAATAGTCTAAACTGACTTACAAGTAAACGACTTAATAGTAAACACAGATAAAAATCGACGAGGCACAATAAAGATTGTGTCGCATCTAGGTTTTGCTAATATTATTCGAAAGCTCCAAATATTTTCCTTCGGAAATCCAAACGGGTAACCTAGCTAAACTAACCAAATAATAATTAAAATAGTATAATACTGTTCTTGAATTAATTGGTTACTAAGTAAGAAAGCAAAAGCGGTCAAACGGGAAAAAAGTGGGGGAGGGAACAAATACATATTGACCCCCCCCCTTCCTCAGTGGGGGGGGGGATTAAGCCTTGCTTAAGTTCGCTAATGTCTCAATCACGAAAACGATGCTCTAACAGGGTGTATAAAAAAGATAATCCAATTTTGGCATGTTATCGTAAGTTAATTATATATTATTGGCATGAAAAACGTAAAGGTCCAGACACACCGGACGCGATTTTTTAGTTTTTGAAAGTTAATAAAACAGCCAATGAGAGCAAATTTTGAAAGATATGTAGACCAAATAACTCAAATCAGTATATCGCTTCTAAACATTTGGAAAATTTAAACTAGAATCAAAGTTATCGGTCGGTGAAAATCGAAAAATCGCGTCGCGTTGTCGAATCACGTCCGGTGTGTCTGGATGTCAGGCTTTTAACTGTCAAATGCTACCTTTCTTGTATCATGGCGATCAAAAATAGCCAAATACGATCCGATTTATAAATGCCGGTCGAAATCACACTTTTGTCTGAGTATTGAAATTATTCTCATTTGGGATTTAAATTTAAGTCGTTTGAATAAAGGCAAACTGGGAACAAGCATTTGGGCAAATGTTCGAAACTTTGAAGAACTTTTAAATCCTAAACCTCCTAAATGTGGAAAAATGCGATTTCAACCGACCACTTCATTCTTTGTCTTTTCTACAGTGTGTCTAGAAAAAAAGTGAACCTTTCAAATTCAAATTAGCTATAACGTATTGTAGTAATTTGACAGCTCTAATTGCTTTGAATTAATGGTTGGGTAAGAACACAAGGTCTTGTACTCATGGGACAAAACTCAAACAAATAAAAATTATAGAATTTAAAAGTTTTTAAGAGTTTTGTCCCATGAGTACAAGACCTTGTGTTCTAATTCAAAGCAGTTAGAGTCGTCAAGTTACTACAATACGTTATAGATAATTTGAATTTGAAAGGGTTCACTTTTTAGTTTTGAGACACACTGTAGTAGTTCCACCCGAGAAAATAACGAGAAATCACAAGACAAAGAAGATCTCCGCTCCGCGCGCTAAATTAACCGGCTTAACTCAGGTGGTATTAGGTCATTTTTTATCGCAATGATTCGATAAAGATGTCATATGACAGCTAAAAGCCTGATCTTTATAAATACGAAAACAGAAAACCTATAAATGTAATAATTAACATTGCACGATAACCTGATAGCACGAACTTCAAATACCATCTTTCGATTACTTAGTTTCAAAAGAATGTACTTGTTCCCTACTTTCCAGGTGATCTCGTGTTCGTATTTTAGCCAATCAGCACTCAGAAAGGGTTGTCCGAATAGAAATCCATTTTGATGTATTCAGTCGATTATATCTTTCGTTATTCTTTATGAAACTAGTTGAAATTTTGTAATTATGTTTGGTTATGAGAACTATAGCTCTGACAAAAATATGGAATCGAAATAAAGTATATTACAGGAGATATTCAGTTGCTTTAATCACAAAATGGATTTCTATTTGACAACTAGTGCCAGTACTTTTCCGCGTATGAAGATCATCTGGTTGACTAGCCCGCGTGCAGGCCCAAGGGAAGAATACATTCTTCAGTCGGGCCTGCACGCGGGCTATTCTTTGACATATAACAACAGACCATTGGAGAACCTGGTTCGGAATTGCAAACTGATATCGTCATTTGCACGTTGAAAGTCAAGGACGTCAGTCATGTTAATTTTTCTCTTCAAAATGAAATTTACCTACGCCGCAATGGAAAATCGTGCATTTTTCTTGCCCATCATGCGGTCTGTTGCCAAATCAAAACTGCGCTTAAGCAATAAGCATGTTGCTGCTAGCATTTTAAACAAGGCAAGGCCAAGGAGCAACCAAATTCAACAATATCTCTCTCAGTTCCATTTATTCAGTTGACTCCAAATACAAAACTACCACATATAATAAAAAGAATCAAGATTATTCTGATGCATACTGGCGGTTAGTAAAATGTACCTAAATATGCCGGCTGTTGCGGTTTTGAAAAAGTACCAAAAACCGATACCGCAACTGAGTTAGCCAGTGATCGAAATTAGCTGAATTCATATTAGAAGACGGATTTCTGTCTAAGACGGGAAACTCGTGTGACGTATTTCCGTCTGGTATAAGTATGAAACGAAAACTATCGGACAGATTGATTGGTAATATACAATTACTTTATGGTTTCCGTGCTTGGATGGCCTGATCCAAACACGCGGGAATGTTGCGAGAGTTAAGAAAAGCGAGCGAAATCACGAGCCGAAGGCGAGTGATTTTGCCCGCTTTTCTTAACTCGAGCAACATTCCCAAGTTTTTGGATCAGTCCATCCAAACACGGAAACCATAAAGTAATTGTTTTATAAAATAACAACAACACGATAGTCTTCCGTGTTTGGATGGCCTGATCCAAACACGGCTTTTGACCAATCAGAACACGCGTTATATACATGTTATTTTATAATAGTATTTATTCAGGAAAACCAACATCACAAGTTGTTTTTCAGAAGGTCCCTGAGAAAACTATACAAATACAAAAGATTATACAATAATAATATGCATGCAGGTTATATGCGATGTATATATATAAACAAGAAAAGTTTTAAAATATTGAACTAAGATAATTATATATTACAAAGAAGAGCTATCATTATACTCCTTACAAGCTTGGTATAGAAGTTTCTGCTTTCCCCAATTGGTACTAGGTTTGCTAAGATGAATGTGATCTCTTTGTCTCGTGTTATGCAGGTGGTTGGCTTTAGGTAGGTCGAAGTCATAGTCTATCAGGTTATTTTTCAATTTGAATATGGTCAGCATTCGATGTAAGTATCGCCGGTGGGAAAGTGGGTGCCAAGTGTAGGTTTGAGACAGCTTCGGTGGAGGAGGATAGGTAAGGAGCGTCAAGAATCGTCTTTGCAGCCTTGTTCTGAAGGATTTGTAGTTGATCCATGAGGGTGGTGTTCTTCTTATCACCCCATATAATATCAGCGTAATCGAATAATGGGAGGATGTGAGAATTGTAGATTGTGAGTCGAGCTTTTAATGGGATGAAGACTTTAACTCTTCTGAGCAACCCAATACGTTGGTTGATTTTTATCGATACATTACTTATGTGATCGGACCAAGTGAGATTCTCTGAAAAGGTGATTCCTAGATATTTAAAAGTTTGTTCTCGGGCAAGTTGTTGGTCGTTAACGTATATGGAGATATTGGTGAATGTTTTTAAGCGACGGTTACCGCCAAAAAGGAGGAACTTGGAATTTGCACAGTTTAGTGTTAGCAGATTTTCATCAAGCCATTTACAGATTGAAAAAATAAACCCGAAAAAAAAAATAAGCCCGAAAAAAAAAGGAAAAAAAATGATTGATAAACCCGAAAAAATAGGAGGCCCTCCATCCCAGTCTCTTTTGAACGTTACGAGCAGAGAAGTTTCCCGTCTTACACGGAAATCCGTCTTCTAATATGAATTATTATTAAAGTCTTTATTGTCTAGAGTCACAACAGACGTGCAACTTTACAAATGTCAAATTCCTATTTATTACAGTTAAAAAATTGATCTATCCTAATTAATTATATGAAAGTTCAAAATAGTTAAAAAGACATCTATTTATGAAGGATCGTTTAAATCGTTTCGTTTTAATTCGAGGTAAAATAAAGTTATGTTCCCTTTGTCTTAAAATCCTTTGTTTACACACAGGAAGCAATTCATGTAGGGCATGTTCTGGATTCGATACGATTTTGCTAAATAATTTTTTGTCTCTCTCCTCGATCAATTCAGCCATTGTTGTATCGCGACTCTTCTGAAACCCGCAATCATACATGTAAATCGATATCATCCTTGAAAACATTAAATTTCGACCACACAATCAACATTGTTGATTTATAACGCTAATCGTGGATTACTTGCCTGCATATCGCCATGGTATTTTTATTAATCCCGCTTCCAGTGATGGAATAAAATCCCGCTTCCCGACGAATATTTCTCTTAAAATTCCAATTCCCGAATTTAGACGCATCCCGCAAAACGTGTACAGGCCCCTCCAAATAAATGATTGTAAAGAAAGCTTGTCGTATATTATCAATCGTATGAATTTAATACAACTCGAAGAGATCAAAACAGAGGCTTTTTATTGAGTAGAATTTCGCATTAGTACTGAACCAATTTGCTGGGTATCCACTTCTTACGCAGTACTAAAATGCTGAAATGCAAACGTTGTACATAGGACGTAAAAACTCTGGTTTACCGGTTGCAAACAGACAGTGGACGACGTCTAAATCTCTCATGGGATTTTAATTATTCATTTCTTTTCTTAAATATTATTAATTTCATTGTATTTCGAGTCGTCGTCATGTTGCCGTCCTAGATCTTGATGACAATATTCAGAAAACAACGAATAGAAACGGTTTAAAACAGAATTTTCTCTCGAGGAAAAGGTCATGCTTTGTTTTGTACTTATGTCGGCGTCGCAAAGTGGGAAAAATAAGGATTATGAACCAGTTGCATTTTTTTACATTTTGTAAAAAAAAATAGGAGTCTCGACTGTGACATCCAACTGAGACGCGTTCAAATTACAATTGCACTTGAAATTATGAAATATGCATCTCAAAATATTTCATATCAATCATTATTTGGATATGTAAAAAGTTGCTCAAATTACAAAATATATTCCCTTCCCGTGTACCTTTCTTTATCTTGTTTTACACAGAAGACAAAATACACACTAGTGCAAATATTATTTAACAGCTCGACTGTATTGTGGCTTTAAAGTGCCTATGACACGAAATTCCACCCCGAATGTTTATGATTGCATTGTAAAGTTAATTTATAATGACTTAATAATTTCTTTTATAGAATTTTGGCAACTTGCTTCCTTTGCAAGATATTCAACTTTGTTTCATATGCCGCAAATATCACCGGTGTGACATCACATCGCATAATGACATTTTGAAAACGCAATAATTTACCTTGATAAAATATTTTTACAAACAAATACAGAGGGTTAAAAACCAGTTCTGAAATTAATACATATACAAGGGCAATTTTTAAGTTTTTAGATACGTATGCGTCAAGAAAACATTATGTGATGTGACGTCACACCGGTGATATTTGCATATAAAACAAAGTTGAATATCTTGAAAAGGGAGCAAGTTACCAAAATTCTATAAACGAAATTATTAAGTCATTTTAAGTGATCTTTACAATGCAACCATAAACCTTTGGGGTGAAATTTCGTGTCATAGGCACTTTAAGTGAAACACTGATGTAACTATATATGGCGTTGTATTAAAGGGTGCCCCTCATAGATGTCTAATATACACTAGATAGCGCATCTCTTTTAGTAAAATTGAAGCCAAGAATGTTCCAGCGGTTACCCCCATTTGAATAGATGGCGGCCATGTTGAAGTTTCACACTCGCTAACATCATTTGAATAGTTTGAAAATGTATTTGGAATAGGTTTAACTTAATGTTTAAGTTCCCTGTTTAAGAAATAGAAAACATACGAGTCTTCTCATTTCATGGGAATATCCTGCAGAATCACGGCTTCAATTTTTGAATTGCAGGATAATTAGATGCACTATATCTAGTGTATATAGATATCTATGGTGCCACTTGTAGCGAGATAAAGGGCTTTAAACCCATTAGCGACCTTAATCATGTAAGAGCCTACATATATAGCCAAGACTGAGTGCTTTCCGCAAGGGTGTGTTGTCACAGGTGAACATACATAATATCAAAATATGTTAAATGTCAATATAGAAGAACGCCACTTTTCTGAGCAAGTACAATGTCTAAACCGACAATTTGCAAAGTCAGTGATTAAGACGTATAACAGTACCTATATATTGGTAGCCGATTTCGTCCACCACGTAACTGGTATTTCGGATCCCTAAGATCGTAAGATGCAATCGGTTGCATCTCATTAATCTTCATCATCAGCACATAACCTTCGAAGTTGATTGGAAAAGGATTCCATTTCCTAGATGGGCCGCCGAACATGTACATCGTTACACGTCGAGGATTACTGGGAAGTTGGGGTAACTTTGTGGCAATTTGACCAGTCGCTTAAAATAATGAAAATAAATCGGTTATTTCAATTCAGTTTGGGGAATTCTCTTGATCTTGGGAAATCTTATTTGCATGAAGTTAGTGGAGTTATGTGCAATATATTTTAAAACCTACCGGGAGAATTCCTATCAACGTTGATGCTGAAATTTAGCCCACGTCTTTGTACGACAACTGTGTGCCATTTGTTGTCATCCAGTCTTTGCGAGGGAGCAGTTAATATGAGATGGTCTGGAATGATTAGATTCATGTTAAAGTGCGACTAACAACAAATATAATTTTGGGTATGTGTAATATTTAGGTCATTCGAAAAATAAATGTAATATATCTTTATAATAAAAAATCCCATCTTGATCAACTTTTTCACTGTCAAAGTTTCCAGATATGATGTCATTGGGTGAATTTTTGGTACAAAAAAAACAAAGGAAAACTTATTTGCAATTCACCTAATGACATCATATCCGGAAACTTACATTACATTTGTTCTTCGAATGACCCAAATATTACCCATACCAAAAATCATATTTGGGGTTAGTAACCATCGTCAAGGCTCAGAATTTCAGGTCATAGATTACCGGTTGAAACTGGTCGATGTGGCAATGTTCCATACGATAAAAGAATTTGTCAACAATGCGATTTAAACGAGGTCGGAAAACATAGAACTAATTAGTACTAATTACTAAATAAATAGTAATTAATAATTTTCAAAAACTAATTACTAAAAGAACTAATTACTAAATAATTAGTGATTTAATAATCAATTCTAAAATAATTAACAATTGGTAATTTTTATTAATTATTAATTTTCAAAAAATAATTAGTAAATAAATACTAGTAATTAATAATTTTCAAAAATTAATTAAAAAACTAATTACTAAATAATTAGTGATTTCAACAACTAATTATTAATTATTAATTTCTAATTTTAATTAGTTAGTCACTGTGGTTGACTTTCAAGGACAAATTACTAATTTTCAAAAAATAATTACTAAATAAACAGTAATAATTTTCAAAAACTAATTACTAAAATAACTAATTACTAAATAATTAGTGATTAATAATTTTTAAATAATTAATAATTAGTAATTTTTATTAATTAATAATTTTCAACAACTAATTATTAATTACTAATTTCTAACTTTCGAGGACTAATACGTGTTACTAGAATTTCCACGCATGAATTTATTTTTTTTCAAATTTAAATTAAAGATTTTGTATAATTCATACCTGTTCCATACATAACTTCAAATACCATCGTTCGATTACTTAGTATCAAAAGAATGGATTTGTTCCCTTCTTTGGCATATAACAACAGACCATTGGAGTACCTGGTTCGGAATTGCAAACTGATATCGTCATTTGCACGTTGAAAGTTAAGAACGTCAGTAATTTTGATTTTTCTCTTTAAGTACTGTAGACCATTTACTTCCGTGCAACCTGAAACATAAAATTATAATGATTGACCTTTTTTATCGGTTTGTAGTAATAATAATAGTCAGTGGCGGTGCCAGGGGGGGGGGCTAGGGGGGCAAATGACCCCCAAAAATTATTCCCCCCCCCTCAAAAAAAATTATTAGTCACTAAAGGCTACACAAGTGTTCTGTCGTTATCGGAAAATGTATGGCTTATAAGTTGTCATTATTCATTTGTGAATGCGCGTATACATGAAACTGTTTTTTACAGTTTCACTATTAGTTTGTAAATCTCTGAATGGTAAAACTTGCCAATATTCCAATAATACGTTTCAAAAAAAGGCAAAAAAGCTTTAGTTTTGCAGAGTTAAATTCTCAAACGTGTAAGGCAATAATAAGATGAAAGTATCACGAAATTATTTGAATAAACCACATTGCATATATGGGGGGCGAATGTCCTAAGAGGGGCGATATTCCTAGGGTATTCGCCCCACCCCCCTGGGAGGAGATATTCCTAGGATATTCGCCCCCGGGGGCGATATTCCTAGGAATATCGCCACGTTTTGAGGGGGGGGGGGGCGAATTTCCTGGGGGGCGACCTTTTTAAAAATTCGATCTTGCCCCCCCAAATTTGAGTTTGCCCCTCAAATGCCCCCCCAAATTTGGAAGCCTGGCGCCGCCACTGATAATAGTAATAATAATTAATGACAATAAATTTTAACATCAATCGCGTCTAAGGCCCCGTTTACACTATACTGGATTGCATCGGAGCGTAGCGATTTTCATACCGGATTAGGCTGCTGTTTACACTACGCCACAGTAGAGACCTTACGGTTTTAGGACGGCAACGGCTACCAATACAATAGATCATTGAAAAGAATTGAGTAATTACAACATATGAATAATTTAGACATTGTCCTCGCTCTGTTTACAACGCTAAATCACAGATTTTCACGTGTTGATACAACGGCTGCATCAATACTGCTGCATACAGCTATTTCAATTAAGGTTGTCCACTAGGCGGAATTTTGCGCGCGGAGCTGAATTTTTCTTTGTCTTGTGATTTCTCGGGTTGAACTAATTAGAAAAGACAAAGAAAAATTCCGCTCCGCGCGCAAAATTCCGCCTAGTGGAAGGTTGTCCACGAGGAAAGCGGAAAAGTCGAATACGAGCGTGAAAGGCTGCTGGGAATCGCTAACAAATTAATGAATTTTCAAAGCGGTTCCCAGCAGCCTTTCGCGCTTGTATTCGACTTTTCCGCTTTGTTCGGGGAACAACCTTAATTGAAATAGCTGTATACTTCACAAAGAAAACGTGTGTTACTTCTTGTTTTTCATAAATTTTAGTGTATTGGAAAAAATGTTTCTCTTGTTCGCATGGCGACAATGAAAGACATGAGCTGGCAACAGAGCAAAGCGGCATAGTGCAAACACTTACGCCCATATTCTAAAAGCTCACTCACACTCACATTCAATGAGTGGAAGTTCAATCTGAGCTTCTCTCGAGTGTCATTGCTGTTTTTGAATACCTGGAGGGCTAGTGTCATACCTTACTCGGTGATTACTCACCCTCCAGCTAGTCAAAAACAGCATTGAGACTCAAGAGAAGCTCATATTGAACCTCCACTCATCGAGTGCGAGTGAGCTTTTAGAATATGGGCGTTAATCAGTGAAAATTAATCCGGTATGAAAAGTAATCCTGTATAGTGTAAACAGGGCTTAAGTTGATTGATATTCCTTACGGCGACGATATTGGTCAAGGAGTCGATAGCTTATCATGAATCCTTTGCCATGAGCAATTCCGTCGTTTGTAAAAATAACCCGGACTTCGCCATCATCATAAGTTCTTGGCCGACTTGGACTATCTGACAATCCACACATCGATGAAAAAGAATAACCGGCCAGAATCTTTAGAGAATTGTTACGGCATGGATAGGAAGCACCTGAAAAAAATTAAGTTTCCATTAATGGGTTTTTGAATAGTTCTTAAAGAATTACCATTTATACTATCAGTGTAAAAACTGAATTCCGATTCTTACCATTACTGGTTACTAGCTATTATTGGTTACTATTATTGGTTAGAGTTGACAGGTCTGCAAAAAAGGCGTTTTCGTTTGAAAACAAGGTCAAGGCAGGCCCCAGTTTTCTGCTTTTAAAAAAGTGGGGGACCCCGCCTTTTTACAACGCAAGTGCCCCAACCTAGTTTCAACGTACTCTGGCCCGAATAAAGAAAGATAGTACTTACCAGGTATATCCGCATATTCTGTAATGAGTTCAAGTTCTTTAAATAAAGGCACTTTCAAGACGAGTTTGCAATTCAGTTTATTGCCATAGTTATCTTTAGGGTATCCGGGTGAACTGATGCGACCAACTGCATCTGGTTTGATCACCCTGCTTGGACAAACACTGATAGGTTTTGGCAGACCTAGGGCTGGAGAAAAAAACAGAATTTACAGAATTGTAAAATGGAGATCTCTCTAATACGAACACCTTTCTAGTATGGATACATCACTAATATGGACCTCTCTAATGCGGACATCTCTCTAATGCGGACATCTCTCTAAAATGGGAATCTTTCTAATACGGACACCTTTCTAGTATGGACACATCTCCAATATGAACACCTCTTCAATGCGGACATCTCTCTAATATGGACACCTCTCTAATATGGACATCTTTCTAATACGTCTAATATCGACATCTCTCTAATATGGACACCTCTCTAATATGGAAATCTCTCTAATACGGACACCAGCTCTCTAATACAAACACCTCTCTAATGTAGACACCTGACATCTCTCTAATATGAACACCTCTCTGATAGAAATATCTCTCCAATGCGGACATCTCTGTAATATGGGCATCTTAAAGTGCCTATATCATGGTTTTGGAGTTTGCATATCTCGAAAGTTTAGGGTATTTTACGACACTTTGCAATATATTTTGTTATTGAAAAATTTCATCTTGATGGATTTATTGGTTCTTAAAGTTACCGGACATGACGTCAAAAGGAGAATTGCAAATCAGTTTTCCTTTGTATCATTGCAACAAAATTCTCCTTTTGACGTCATGTCCGGTAACTTTAAGAGCTAATAAATCCATTGGGTGTGCGGTTACCCGATTACTTATATATACATGAACTTACAGTTACAGCTCAACAGCTGGCCTCTGTAGCTCAGTTGGTTAGAGCGCTGCACCGGAATCGCGGGGCCGTAGGTTCAATTCCTACCAGAGGACCTTGTGCTGCATTTTTCGCAGTCATTCCTGGTTAGGTCTTAAAATGTATATATTCTCACTTGGATTACAAACCCTAACATTCTAATATTAATTCCACTAAGTGAAGTCCAAGAATCCATCATTGAAGTTCACCTTTCTAATACTAAAACTAACACTCTTCTTATACAGACACCTCTCTTAGAATTCCCCCCAATTTTTATTCGACACTTTCTCGCATTCAAAATCTTATTCAAATCTAGTCCCAGACCGGGACTGACGTTTAAATTCCATATGGGAATATAAGACACCAGTCAATATGGGACATTAGCTTTATTTACGCAGTTTAATGCTTATGCAGAATGCACTCTCCAGTTTGTACTTTTAAGATCAGTGACGTTTACTTACTTCTCACGGTCGTGAAAGTGAGTTCGAATCCAGTTCGTGCAACCGTGCCATTTGATTGAAATCGAAGAGTGATAATATTAAGGTCGTATTCACGTAGACGACTACGTGGGCCGCAAAGTTTACTAGAGGTCCTTCCAGTTATCGTAAGAGAGTCGTCACATTTTGAGGCATAAGCTGTCATAAGAAATATTGATTAGCGTTCGTCTCGTATTAACCGGTTTGTTAATAGAGAGGTTTAGCAAAGACGACGCGACGTTAGAGACGACGTGAAAATGGCGTAAAAATGTCGTGATATGCCCATCTATGGATGTGACCACGCCATTTTTGTGCCATTTTCACGTCGTCTTTGACGTCGCGTCGTCTTTGCTAAACCTCTCTATTAACAACTTCGTGCGGGTGCAAAATTTAGGGGTGGGGTGGAGATTTGTGGGCGTTTTGAGAAATGCAGGAAAACACCTGAATAATGAAAAATATAATGTACGGAAAATCCTCCCCCCCCAAAAAAAAATGTTGTCGGCAAATGAGATAGTACAACACCCATCCTGCATTAGGGACCTTTAGCAAATAGGTGACGGCAACGCGACGGCCACAAGAAACTCGTCACACATAAGTAACATTAAGAACATGTTTTGTATTATCCGTTGTATGAACTTATTGCAGTTTAAGAAGGTTAAGACAGAGGTTTATAGTTGAGAAGACTTCTACTAAGCCAATTTGCCGAGGACGACTTCTCGCGGCTTGAAAGGCAGACGTTGTATACAAAACGTGAAAAGCTTTGTTTTGCTGTTGTAAAAAGAGCAAGGACGACGTCTAAAACTCCCAAGGGACTTTTAATTATGCATTTTCTTTCTACACTGTCATAAATTTCCGATTAATAGCCGTCGCCGTCCTGCTAGCTAAAGGTCCTTATTAGCATCTTCGCAACGGCCCTGACAACTAATTGGTGAACTAGACTTTATTTTAAAACTCACTAAATATATTTCAGGTAGTTGCAACCCTACAAACGAAAGCTTGTGTTGAACAGAATAAAATAATCTGCCGTTAGACGGAGTAAAATAGGGCGCAATGGATCTTATTAATGGTAATAAGATTATAATATACTCCATAAGTCGTATAGTTTTGAGATTACCTTTCCCCCCTAGATCAATGTTAGTGAGGTTGAAGACAAATTTCGTGTCCAATGGTTGTTCGATGGTCAGAGTACAATCAGTGTTTGGAGGGTACTTGTTGGGATAATTGGGTGAGGTGATTTTTCCACTGGATGCTGTGATTTCTCTTGTTGGGCAGATATTGATGCCTGTGAAAAGAGAAACGACAAGATTTTGATAAAGGCATACCGTTTTAATTAAGCGCTGCCCACGATAAAGCGCCGCATACATGACCCAACACAAAATGACATTCATTGGGGAACACGATTCATCTCGGCTATAGTGGGCTGCATGTGACACAGAGCAGACAGATTGTACAAGATCCACTCACCATTGGCAAGAGGAGCACTGAATGTCAATAGAATCACCAAAGTAGTGAAATACATTTTATTCCTAAAAATATATATATAAACAATTACTCAATAAGATGAAACTTCAACCGCAAAAAGCGCAAGGCATCTTTAGATTCTACATAATACTTTGGGGATGCTACTGTCAGCACCTCAAGGAATAACAGTTCAGAACTGATAAAGCTATCCAGTACAAATAAAGTAAGTTTAGTTTAGGTTCCTAAGCCGAGCAATAATTGGGTTGGCCCCTACAGGACTTCCAGGGAGAAGAGTTTACAACTGAACTGATAGAACTATTTATTTTTGCTGCGGGGCGAGCAAGCCTGAAGCGAGCAAGCCTGAAGCGAGCGAGCGTAGCAGCAGCCTAATATATGGAGAGAGGGGGTTTCGAACTAAATTTTATTAAGCCCATGGCTTTCTATGCACAGAACACAAATTTTAAACTCGCTGGAGTCTTCGAATTTTTATCGAATTTCTAAAGCTTTTTCAAGTCTAATGTTACGCAACTTACGCTTACATTTGTTTTGGACTTTGGCCACTATCAGTTCTATATTTTTATCAAGTTTTGGTTTCTTAGTGTGATAAATCTGTGTATATAGTCTATATGTGGTAGATGCGCCTAGCATTAAACAGACTTGATAGGAAATCTGATCCTTAATTTCCTGTATGTCAATGAGATGCACATGTTTAATATATGTCACCTCTGATTGCCCTTTAATTAACCCCTGGTCTTTGCTTGCATGACTCTTGACACTTGCATGACACTTGCTATTTCAAGGTATATTGCTTCTTCTCAGCTCACTAGACGCTGCGAGTAATCAATGTGCTTGATATAATTTGTGCTTTTTACTGTATTTAACTTTACTATATACTGTTATTAACTTTACAACCATACATAAAATAGATTAAATCACCACATAATATGGTTGAAGGTATGGTCAACAGGACATGAATAGCCCCATGTGAAGAACAACCTTAATGAAAACAAACTATAACAAACATAAATCAAAGACGAGAACAAATATAAAATTTACAGAAAACATGACGAATTACGAACAACAGCAGCTTAAGTTGAAAGAGTGGCGCTTAGAACAGAAGGTTTTCTACTACAAATAAAATAAGTTGAGATAAGGTTTAAAATTTATGCGCTTTCACTGCTGAGATCGTGAAAAGATCAACGTTCTGCTAAAAGTCTTGGGTTTTCCTCGGGCAATCAGGTTTCCTCCAGGTGCTCCGGTTTCCTCCCACAGGGAAAGTTGACAGGGTGGGTTAGGATAAACACAGTTAACAAAAAACCATGGCCAGCCGACAATTTAAAAAAATAAAGTAAAAAGCAAATTCCGAAAATACAGGACATCTTGAGAATTCAATATATAATTCAAAACAAGACGCAGTTTGAGAGTGTAAATTTTCGACTTTATTTCAAAGTCATCTTCAGACAGAATGAAATACAATACTTTACAGCACATATAGAGCATCTGTCATGTGGGCGGAAAGAAAGATTAATCCAAGCGAAGCGAAACATGATAGAGAAAATAGTAATAACTGAGAATGGATTATTTCGCTATATTTATAAGGTTTTCAATAGGAGAAGAGTTGTCAGAAGGCAAAGGAAGATCGTTGAGTAGTGTGAACTGGTCTTGTAAAGTAGCTAAGAATTGAGCATGTTCACATTCAGAAAAATGTTGGTCCACTGCACTAGAAGAGAGCCTAGTTGCATGCTCTTTCAAACGTACAGAAAGGCATCTTTGTGTCATGCCAATATAGGTTTTGCCACAACCAGGGCAAGCGACCTCGTATACAAGATTACTACGAGATAAAGGAGGAAGTTTATCTTTGTTGGAAACAAAATAAGAGAGTTTTTTAGTGTCATAAATAGTGATGAACTTAACCGGTTTAGAAAGAAATCTTTGTATTTTATTGAGACATGATTTTAAAAGTTTCTTTCGATGTTGAATCCCTCTTTACCAATGTTCCACTTTCCCGCACAGTCAAAATTATTCTAGATCGTATTTATAAAGACGAATTAATTACAACCACTTTGGAAAAACGCACTTTGAAAAAACTTATTTTGGATTGTTGCAACAAAACTGCCTTTTCTTTTGACGAGCAAATTTATGTCCAAAAAGACGGCGTTTCTATGGGTTCTTCATTAGGACCTGTCTTAGCTAATATAATTTTAACTGAATTTGAAAGATTAATAGTTTCCGAGTTGATTGCCGATGGTACTATAAAATTCTATAAACGTTACGTTGATGACACTCTTGTTTTGATAAAACCTTCCAATATTTCTGCCGTTTTAGCTAAGTTCAATAGTTTCGATCCGAACTTAAATTTCACAGTTGATACTTTTCCCGATGGTGTTGTTCATTTTTTAGACATAAAAGTCTCGGTTGATGGTACTGACATTTATCGTAAGGACACCCACACCGGTCAGTATTCACATTTTTCAAGTTTTGAGCCTTTTCATCGCAAAACTGCTTGGGTAAAATCTCTGTTCCACCGGGCTTTTAAAATTTGCAGTTCAAAAACACTTTTCAACAATCAAATTGAAACCATAAAATATTTTATGTCTTGGAATGGTTATCCTAATGGTGTTAGAAACTTTTTGATTAAAAAGCTTAAAAACAAATATATTGATAATTCTACTTCCGATACCGTTAATCATGACACTGATGATGATATGTTGCCTAAAATTTGGATTCGTATTCCTTATCTCGGGAACCGTGGTGATTTTCTTTTAAAATCATGTCTCAATAAAATACAAAGATTTCTTTCTAAACCGGTTAAGTTCATCACTATTTATGACACTAAAAAACTCTCTTATTTTGTTTCCAACAAAGATAAACTTCCTCCTTTATCTCGTAGTAATCTTGTATACGAGGTCGCTTGCCCTGGTTGTGGAAAAACCTATATTGGCATGACACAAAGATGCCTTTCTGTACGTTTGAAAGAGCATGCAACTAGGCTCTCTTCTAGTGCAGTGGGCCAACATTTTTCTGAATGTGAACATGCTCAATTCTTAGCTACTTTACAAGACCAGTTCACACTACTCAACGATCTTCCTTTGCCTTCTGACAACTCTTCTCCTATTGTAAACCTTGTTTTCAACAGCTACAGAATACTTCACATTACAAAATCTAACAACTACAACATTCTTGCTTTTCTTGAAGCACTGCTTATCAAACATAACAAACCTTTTCTTAACACTGGACTTAAAGCTAGTAAAGAACTACGACTGTTCACATAACACTTTAACTTAATATCTTCTACTTGTCGGGTCTTCCCTTTCTATCTTATTCCTTTTAATATATTAAACATTGTTGTAAATATAGCGAAATAATCCATTCTCAGTTAATTACTTTTTTCTCTATCATGTTTCGTTTCGCTTGGATAATCCTTCTTTCCGCCCACATGACAGATGCTCTCTCTCTGCGTTGTATATATATATGTTTTGTAAAGTATTGTATTTCATTCTGTCTGAAGATGACTTTGAAATAAAGTCGAAAATTTACAGTCTCAAACTGCGTCTTGTTTGGAATTATATATTGAATTCTCAAGATGTCCTGTATTTTCGGAATTTGCTTTTTACTGATTAAGTTTGATTACTAGTTCGGAGAAACTTGCGGAAGATGCATATATTTGAGTATCGTCAGCATACATGCCAGGAGTTGTGTTTTTCAGACATTCTGGCAAATCATTTATATATAGTAAAAACACGAGGGGTCCCAAGATGGATCCCTGTGGATCTCCGCATACAATTTGCTTAGCCAACGATGTGTGGCCATCGACAACACAAACTTGGCTTCGTTTCGTCAAACAGGATTGGAGCCATTTTAGCTCAAAATCTTGAACACCAAACTGGTCTTGCATCTTCCTTAATAGGATTTAATGATCAATAGAGTCAAAGGCTTTCCTAATATCAACTGAAATTAATCCGGTTATTTCTCCATTATCCATATTTTCAATCCAATTGTTACTCATTTCTATCAATAAGGAGAGTGTCGAATGTTTGGGCCGGAAGCCCGATTGAAAACGTGAAAATAGAGAATTGTCTATCAGATATTGATAGAACTGTCCAAATATTTCTTTCCCAAATAATTTGCTGATAATGGGAAGAGTAGATATCGGGCGATAGTTTTCACATTTCGTTCTATCTTCTGTTTTATAAACAGGTATTACCCTAGCTCTTTTCCAATCATCAACATATATCCCAGTAGAAAATGAGAGATTAAATATATAGGTCAAGGATGGGGCAATAATAACTCAAGATAATTTCAGCATTTTGGCTGGTATTCCATCAGCCCCGGTAGCCGTGGATACTTTTAGATTTTTCAGATTTTTTAGAATCTTGGATTCAGTAATTGTATGGAAATAGAATTTTGAATTTATACCAGTTGAATTACAATGCAAGTCTTCATAATCCGAAAGACGTTCACATTCAGCAGCGAGTTTTGGGCCAATATTAACATAATAGACGTTTAAGTGTTCAGCTACTTGTTTGCGATCATTATATATTACCATTAATATTAATTTCTGCAATATTAGATGATTTCCCACCTTTGCCCAATAGAGTGTTTATCTGTGACCATGTTTTTTTTTCATGTCTTTATATAATTAGCTAGGGAAAATTCCTTAATTCTTGTTTGATAATAGACAGTTTTGACCCTTTTCATTTCCGAGTTATCAAGAGTATCATTATAAAGAGTAAACATTCCTGAATTCACTCATGCGATTTTATTTTAGTTTCCTTGTAAAAAAGTACAATTTACTCGTGAATATTTCAATGTCACTTTGAAGGTCATGTCTATTGACCCAAAACATGCATAAATACAATAGGAATTTAGCATAAGTAAAATGCGATATACAGGGTGTCTCAAAAAAACCCAAAATCATTGAAATTGACGTATTGTTCGATATTCAATGCCCTAGCACTAAGTTAATCCCACGAGTGCATAAAAGATTGACATAACTGCTATAATGAATGGTAATACTCAGCGTAAACTTGTTATGTCAGGCATAAAGTACTAAACCCACCAATGCATATTACGCATATTACAATTTACGAAGCATTTTTAAATTCCCATGAGCAAACAAACGTTCACTTTACAAAGATCGATATTTTAATTTTTTAAAACAAATTAATCACCCTGTCAAAATCCTTTGTGTTACGGCATTGAAATTCGAACAATACGTTATTTCAATGATTTTGGGTTTTTTTGAGACACCCTGTATATACAAAATTATTCAAAACTTCTTTTATTAAGGTGGCTCCCTACAGTTTTAGGTCTGTCTCGCGGAAATTTTGTCCACGCGCGAGATAGTAGTGCTACACGCAACACGCGTGGTTGACGTTGCATGCGTGGCGGGTTTTTTAAAATTGCGGTTCCAACGAATATATTTATTGCGCCAAAACATCGTGATATACACGCGCGGGCCTTCGTGGGATTGTCAGCTGGTCGAGCGAGGAAATTGAAATCCTGATTTTTGTGACGTCACATAGATTAAAATAAATGTATTTTTCTCGTGTTTCCTTCAGTAAAATCTTTTAAAACTACATACACTTTCCTGTAATCTTGAAGTGCGTAAAATGTGCAAGTTTTAAGAAAATTGTACCAGCCGGTTTTTTTTTATTCCAAAAACAGGCTTTTTTGAGGATTAAAAATAATTCTCGTACGATTTGTTTTAAATGCTATCATTTGAAGGAATTATAGATAAGATTATTGTGTGAAAAAAATTAAAAAGTTTTACCGAAGAAATTTTCCAAAAATTATCAAAGAATCTGCAAATTGGCTCATTTAAAAATCACTTTGTTACCATGGCGACGAGGATTTTAAACGACATTTTTTATTTTTCGTAATTCGCGATATTGTAGCAGTTATTTGGCCGAGTTTCGTGATCATACTTTGCAAGATGATGAAATAATGGGGTTTTTTTTAATACAATTGTGTGCTGTACAATCAAAACGTATGGAGCCACCTTAAATTAATAAACAAAAAAGTTATCAAAACATACCTTTGAGAAAATGAGATCTTCACAGCAAAAATCGCAATATATTTCAACAGTTTTTAATCGAACGGCGCATTGAGAATAAATATCTTGCAGAATAATGAGCCGTACATCATTGCGCGTTGCATTTCGGGAAGCCCCTCATTCCTCCTCTGTGTCCGGTCTGTATGGGCCTTTAAAATGTAAACACGCAATGTTTTGGCAAATCTAAAGTGTACTTCCGGTCAAAAAATATCCCGCTGACTTCACTAGTATCGCAACAGATTGAAATGCCGAAATAAAAGACAAAAACTAAGCTACAAGCATGAACATAACACTGTAATAGGCCGTAGGATGAGCATCCAATAGATGCTTAGAAAACGGATTCCGTTGCACCCCTCGTGGAACTACATAATTTTCACATGAATCAATAGATAAAAACTTACTTTATCAGAATCCGTTGCTCCCCAAGCGAAACAGGTGCACAATTGCGAAAACAATCCCTCCAAAGTTCGCTATTTTCCACCTTCGAAATATTCGAACAGTCATTGTTTTTGTAGCAAATACGCATGCGCAAGTCAGTCAAACCCGCACTGCGCACGCGCAGACGCGAAAAATGGATTTTCCCTGTGGGTTTTCCCCGATTTCCCCCGTAAAAACAACAAAATAAAATCATGGAAATAAAGATCAAACCTTTGTAATATCAACGAATACACACACATTAAATATTGTTTAAAATAATACATTGTACATTTTGCTTGCTCATATGCTAAAACACTTCATGCACTTTCCGGTATCCCTCAAGGTACAAAATTAGGGCCCTGGCTATTTTGTTTAATGATAAACGATCTTGATATTTGTGATATATCGAGGTGGAAGTTTGTTGATGACACAACAGTTGCTGAAGTAGTTAGTAAGGACACAGAGAGCCGTGTTCAAGTCGCAGTTGATGTTGTGGAAGATTGGTCGAAGGCAAATGGGCTATCTCTTAACGCTGAGAAATGTAAAGAACTGAGAATCGATTTTAAAAAAATTAAACAACCTTTTGATCCTGTACTGGTGGGTGGAGAAGCATTGCCTATAGTTGAGAGTGCAAAAATATTGGGTCTTGTTATGACAGGCACACTTCAGTGGAAAGATAACATCAGAGAGAGTATAAAGAAAGCTAATAAACGCCTCTATTTTATAGCATTATTGAAACGGGCAGGCGTAAATGTCAATGATGTTTTGAATTTTTATTGTACAGTGATCAGGCCTGTGCTCGAGTATTGTGCGCAAGCCTTCCATCATTCCATCCCAAAGTATTTGGCAGACGAACTTGAGACTGTCCAGAAACGTGTGCTAAAAATTTTATCTCCTGAAATGACATATTGTGAGGCCCTTGAGTATTATAGACTGCCTACTCTATTTCAAAGAAGAGAGGACATGTATGACAAACTCTTTACGAGTATCATCAAGGATCCAATGCATAAACTTCATCATCTGCTGCCCCCGAAGAACGAGACTGATTATTCTTTCAGGACGAATCGGTATTTTAATATGTACGTTACACGCACGAACCGCTTTTATAACTCTTTTATCCCTGCTATGTGTAGGAAGTTTGTAGGATAGATTTTATGCTGTTAATCGAATTTTGATCGAGGGTGGGTTTTATAATATTGTATTAATAATTGCTGCCGCAGCGAGCGAGCCTGAAGCGAGCGAGCAAGGCAGCAGATCCTAATTTTGTTTTGTGGGTCGAAATCAAAATTTTCTATTTGGCGCATTGCATGACGGTACCAGTGAATTTTAACCGTGGTGCAGCGCGGTCAGGCATAAGGTAAACAGGCAATGTGATCATGTTTCATCTTTGGTCTTCTTTTATGGAAAACCATAGCTGGCTTAAAGTGATCAAACGGCATTTTGTTGGGTGCTTTTAGCATTATACGGCGGTGCTTTTGGCATTATACACGGTGCTTTCGCCATTATACGCGGTGGTTCCAGTATTATACGCGGTGCTTTCACCATTTATATACGCGATGCTTTTGCAATTATACGCAGTGGTTCGAGCACTATATGCGGTGCTTTTAATATTATACGCGATGCTAGCTTTCATTCAACATTATTTCTATATTCTTTCCATGACATGTATATGATTTAACGATTGCTTAAATTTGGTATGTGCATGGTTGACAAATGCTTTTTGCCTATGGTCTGCAAGGACAATGACATGCTTTTCTGTGTATATACATGTCAATGAATATAACGCAGCGAATGCGCCAAACAGTTTAAACGCGGCTGAAATACGATATTAAAATCTTAAATGTGCCGAATGATTTAATTATGTTTTAGGATTTACAAATGCTTTGTCATTTGTATTTATACTTGTACTGCATCACAAGGCAGTACGTACCGTAAGGGAAAAAACTCCACATGTGAGATTGTCTTGTATATATTTTTGCTTTCTTTGATAAACACTATTAAACACGCAAATTTTAATTAGTGAGACGCAATGTTAAATGTCACCTGCATGTCATTGTCATTGCCCTTTAGCCCCTGGTCTAATTGGCCGTAAATGCAAACCACCGTGCAAACTTTGTGTTTTAAAAACGGGTTAGGATAAAACGCGGATATGGACGGACGGATGAATGACGGACGGACAGGGCGGATGACATATATATGTCGTTATATAGTCTGCGCGCAGCCGCGCAGGGTAGTTAGTGCCTTACGTCTTCGCTGGTTGTTATACTTTAAAATAATTTTGTATGTACCGAGAAATCAATATTCCGAGTATATAAATATATAAACTGGGATGTCACACTGATAGCTTGTTTACATTTCCTGGGGCATCATGAAATCTTATGTTTAACCACGGTGGTTTAACCCATTAGCTGGCAATGCGCCCTTCCCTTGTCAAGCGCCAGAAGATTTTACTCGTCAGTGGTATAGGGTACTGCCAGTAAATGGGTTAACAAACCTATCTGCCAATGGCTCTTGTTAATTCATCAGCACAGTAATGACCCCTACTTTAGTATTTACCCTGTCCAACGCCAGACGATTTTTAATACTCAGTCAGTGGTTGGGTACTGTCAATAAATGGGTTAACAAGGATAACAATAATTAGCCTGCATGGCAGGCGGTATTTCCCAATCTTGCCCAATTTTAGGAACCGCCTGCCATGCAGGCTAAACAATAATAGGATGTTTCTGAAGGACTCGTTCAACACCCTGTAGTTTGTCTTTTGCTGTCAAAGGCAGCATTACTGCCCTGTGGGTAACCTAGTCCTAAGCTAATAAAGTTCACTGTAATGTCTCTAGTTAAATATTTATCTAACGAAAGGCTCCTCGGTGGGGAACCATACCCGGTCTGGGTCTGCTCTGGATCAAATGTTCTCTTTTTCACCATATTCTTGGGCAACGATAAGAACCAATTTATGCACAGGTCTGTCCAAATGACTCAATTTACCTCCATGACTTACGAGGATTCGTACTTTGCGTACGAGGTCGTCGTCGCTGGAATAGACTTCTACGACTTTTCCGAGTGGCGAGTTATTTCTGGCAAGATCGTCGTCACGCACGATGACACTATACCCTACTCTGCTATTCCTGCGCTGACGTGTCCACTTTTTTCTTTCGCACTGTAGCATGTTGCTGTATTCTTTTCGCCATCTTTGCCAAAACTGATTGGTCAAATATTGTACTCTTCTCCATCTCTTGCGACTGTAGAGGTCTGGTCTCGTAAAGTCGTCTGGTGACTGTAGGATTATCTCAGATTTACATGTTAGCAGCTGGTTTGGCGTGAGCGGCTCGAGCGTTCCCGACTCTGACAAGTTACGCACTGTCAATGGACGATTGTTCACCACGCTCTCTGCCTCTGTCATCAGAGTTCTTAACGACTCATCGTCGAGTTGTGCTCCATGGTTAAACAAAAGTGTTGAAATTAAAGCACAGAGCGAACAGTACGAATAAGTCTTTCCCAAGCACCTCCCATGTGAGAAGCCGAGGGCACGTTCATCGTAAATTTGATCCAATCGCAGCCTTTGTTGGAGAGGAATCCTTTGATAGCATCGTTGTCTAGACTTTCAAGTGCTGCTGTCAATTCGTTTCTTCCACCAATGAAACTTGTGCCTTGGTCTGATCGTAATTCTCGTACGTTGCCACGTCGACTAATAAATCTTCTTAACGCATTTAAGAACGAGTCTGTGTTCATCCATAGTGGAAAGTTCGTAATTTGCCCGCCGGATATATGCGCCAGTAAACTTGCCCTAAAAATTTTGTGCGCCAACGGGATTGTTTACGACAACAAACATTTCACCACTGGTTCTGGACTCTGTTTTTCCCCATTGAATGGTTTTTCCTCTCCAGGGATTCATTCAAACCCAATTACCGAAAGCGGCAAAGCCGAAAAGCCCTCAAACTGCTCAAAGCAGCCGAAGGACAATGATAATGGTCGAAATTTTTTTTCAAAAAGCTCATGAATAAACATGATATTTGTAGCACTGAAAGGAATATGCGTCGCAGTGTGAGCAGATTTGGTAATTTTAGTTATTTTTGGTAATATTTCGCGATTTTTTGGATTTTTTGGTAATTGAAAATTTTTGATAATTCTTTTTTAGTAATTTTTCTTAAAGTCAGTAATATTTTGGTCATTGGATGAAATTCAACCAAATACACCATAATGAGACAACCTTTTATTCAAAAATTCAATGAGAACAGTTGCAGGTCCATGCCTACAAAGCTATACATCCCAATTCAGCCGTTCCGCACGTTGTAACCAATATATCTATTGGCGTTGTAAAGCCATTGTATGCAATAAAGTATTAGGTTGTAATGGGTCTACAATTACAATAACCCTACTCCATGCAAACGCTAATCCTAACCATAATCCTAACGCTAACCCTAACCCCAAGTCTAACCCCTAACCCTAAAGTTGATAACCTTTTTTTAATAATCTCCCTGCCCCGGTGTCCCAGCAGATTTGGACCCCCCTCAAAATGGACCCCCCAGTCCAAATTCGCTAGCGAATATGACTAGCCTGCGTGGCAGGCCGTCAATCCTGCCCGCTGCAAATCAGGCTCCCATAACATTGAGGGCCTGCCATGCAGGCTAAATATGAACTGGGGAGTCCATATCTGCTAGCGAATATGGACCTATGAGGGGTCTTTATTCGCTAGCGGATTTGGACTCCCCTCGCGAATTTGGACCCCTCGCGTATTTTATCATTGCAACGTATTGTATTTTGAATATTGTACTGAAAGCGTTTTAAATCGTCATAAATCTCATCTGATTTATTTTAAAAACCGTACGAAGATTTTTAGATCATCAAAATCTTAGATTTTTAGATTAGATCATAGTCCATCAAAGTTTATGATTTATAATTTTTTCTGCTACATGAGTTTATTTCTATGATCTTGGAATGTGCAAGAACTGAGAAGCACACGAAGTCTTCACAAGTACATTACTCCTTGGAATTGCTATCTGCTCTGACTCTTAACTGCTCAAATAAAAACGGACAATGAAAATATATTTCAAATTGTTTTTGCCTTAACATATTCATAACAAAGTGATGCATTCCATTCAACCCTAAATTTTTATAAAATTAGATAGATGATAGATAGATAGTGTATTTAAAATTCACCTTGCAGCTGGACGGCTGAATTGCGTGATTTACAAGAGTATATAAAACATTATTTAAAAGATAGAATATGGGTTAATTAGGCATATTTACAAATGGTCATTAAAACGCTTAGTACTAAAAATTACATTAACTTAAGTTACTAGACATAGGAATAAAAGTTTTTTTAAATCTTTCTGTATTGGTTTCGAATCGTTCAAAGAGTCTATTGTTCCTAAGTTGGTAAACCGACTCATGTTTGGGAGGCAGTAAATTATGCAGTTTGTGTGTCGGATTGTTAGTAATATTTGTGAAAAGTTTGTTACACATTTCTTCGCGTCTTTGGAACAAAGTTTGAAGATTGAAATATTCTAAAGTTTCGCTATATGAGTTCGCGGGTAAAATGATCTTCAGTGCTCGCTTTTGTACCGTCTCAAGATCTTCTGACAGGAAGGATGGGATTTAGTAATGGAAAACCGGGGCACAATATTCCAAAATGGGCCTGATAACTGTACACTAAAAGTTTACAATGTCTTTCGGACTGACTTTTGCGCGCTTAAGTAAGATAATGAAGTAAAGACGTTTGTTAGCTTTTTTGATGACTTCGTTAATGTGGTTAGTCCATTTAAGGTTACTAGAGATGGTGAGGCCTAGAATTTTAGCGTTTTGGACAACCGGCAATTTCTTCCCGTAGACTGTAAGAGGGTCAAAGTTCTGTTTCGTGGATTTAAAGTCGATTTGGAGTTCTTTACATTCATCTGCATTAAGAAGTAATCTGTTGGAATTCGACCAGTTTTCTACTGTGGTAACTGCGTCTTGGGCTTTGCTGGTATCGCCTTTTTTAACAACCTCAGAAACGGTTGTATCATCGACATACTCCCAAGTAGATACTTCAGTGATTTTAAGATCATTGATCATCCCTAGAAAAAGCCATGGTCCAAGTTTCGTGCCTTGAGGGACACCAGCCGGGACAGCACCCCACTCTGAAACGCAGTCGGTTGCGAGTTTAACTCTTTGTTTTCTGTCCAATAGAAAATCAATAGTCTAGCGTACGACTGCCTTCGGAATTGGTAATCTGGAGATCTTATCAGCGAGTATACAATGGTCAATAATTTATAGTCGAACAGGACTACTCTGATTGCTGCGCCAGTGCCATCAGTTGATTGGGACCAATTGTGGATCATTGATATCGCTGCCATAGATGTAGAGGATTTTGGTATCACTCCAATTTGGTTGGTGTCGATTTGACACAGAATAGCTGGCCCAATGTATTTAGAAAGAACGAATTCTTCTGCTACTTTAGAAAGGGCTGGGGTGAGGGATATTGGTCTTAAGTGTTTACAAATTTCGGTTACCGGTTTCGTTTTTATGATTGGAACAACATCAGCTGCTTTCCACGAGGCAGGGAGTCGTTGTTCATTAAAAATGCTATTGAGAATCGAACTGACAGGCTGGGCGAGGACTCCTGCATATTCGTTCAACACCCAATTCGGAACACCGTCTGGGCCTGAGGCTTTTCTGGGGTTAAGGGACGCAAGCCCTTTATACACATCAACACGCCGGGCTGGCAAGCGCGCGAAATTGGCCAGATGGCAATGGCATGAGCCCGCATTAACGGTCAGCTGTTAACAAAATTAAAGATGGCGTCGCTTGTTGTCAAGCTGCACGAAATAGTAAATGAGTACATAAAAAGGGCTAATGACAAGGAATTAGCAGGTAAAATCGGATCCGAAGTTCTGTTACGATCTAAAGAAGTTGTAAAAAAGTATATGTATGTAGGAGAAGATGCGTGCATGTATCATGTTGCTGAACTATACCCAATGGTTTCGCGAGAATTGCTTTGTTGGACCAGGATCGCAAGTCGTAGAATGAAGGCCGCAACTTGTTTGGCTCATCCCTGGCAAGTCTGTATTGTTAGAAATATGCACGAAGAAATTTTTAATTTGTTAAGGCTTACAGTCATTAAAGGCGATTATGGCATTGTTGTTAAAAAGACCAAATGTGTGGAACAGCTTCATATAACTACAGCAGAGGCAGCTATTCACTGGATGATACATGTTATACAGGAAATTACTACAGTTGATGAAAATGACATTTTGTACAGGTTGTTAAGGAACAATGGGTTCTGTAAAGCAGTAATTTCATGTAGTCACCCACTGATTATAAACTTCTCCAAAAGGCAAGGAAATGTAAAGATTATTTTTCATTATGGCCATTGGAACCAGTTTGGTGTTCCTCAACATGTTTTCTAAAGTTTGGAATATTATCAAAGAACATCAAAAATACTTTTAGATACACTTAACTTTAAAGCTTTTGTTGTTTAACTGGTTAGTTGATTTGTGTTTGTGTTTTGATAATTAAATCAAAACAGCCCTTGTTGATAACCAACATAGGTGGACAACTGCCTTCAAGCAATGGCAAATACATAAATTATTTGCTCTTAATGGCAACAGTACCTGCAGGTTGTCCAACAATATAGTCACTTTTAAGTTGCATGAAAACTCCAATATATTTTATATTGCAACTTGCTTCCTAATAAATATAGGTCAATTTAAGTATATCTGAGGCAAACCTAGGTATATGATCTGATGTGATGCTTGGCTTACATTGAACCTTTGGTATGGAATCATAGGACTTTAAATTAACTAATTTAACCCATTAACCGACAAGACTCTAACCTTGCCAAGTGAAATCGTCCGGGGTTTGACAGAGAGAATAATAAAATAGGACACATGGGGCACATAGGACACATAATATAAAAGTAACATACCTTTTATCCATATAACTTTTAACTTGCTGTTGCAGCAGGTGGGTAATGTGATTATAATTTAACTCACGTGCATATTGATGGTTTTTTTGACAAAATTGCCCCACTCATGTAATCAGGACTGTGCATGAACTGCAAAGTTAATTTGAAACTAATATTTTTCAAGGGTGAAGCAGTTCTTTTCAATTTAAGTCCTGATTACCCGAGGCGCACTGATTTTTGTCGAAAACATCAATATGCATGCGAGTTAAATTATAATGATTACATCACCACGAAAATATGGGGAATGTTCACGGTCGAGCCTTACTTTGGATATATTTTAATGCCAAAGTAACTTTTGTGAGAACTGCTTCACTAGACCAAGCATGATAATAATGCACGATGTAAGCTAAGTACAATGTAGTTATTAGAAGATAACATAACAATATTTAATTTCACTTTAATTAGTGTAAACACTATTTTCTATATAACATAGATACAAATACATTTTCATAAAATAGATTAAAAGATCATAAAATAGATTAAAAGATCATAAAATAGATTAAAAGATCATAAAATAGATTAAAAGATAAAATTGCATAAAAATGCAATGTATGATTTAAATATGTTAATCTAAAAATACATGGAATATTATCAAAGAACATCAAAAGTACTTTTAGATTCACTTAATTTTAAAGCTTTAGTTATTTCACATATTAACTATTTGTTCAGATTAACAATATGTTGCGTATTTCATTGGTCAAACAACCAGCTACTGCTGCTTTATGAACATCCTTAAAAATACTTGATGAACAAATACTACAACTATGCATGTCCTTGCTTAAAGGGAAACCACAATAACAAGAATTTTCCAATTCAGTTTCATTTGGAATGTAGTGCATTTTGTACTTTGTGTATGAAAGACGGCTTGGCTCATGTTCGCGAATCCATACATTGGAAATGTAATCATGTCGCAAGACCATCGACCAGCGTGTCGATTTAGTAGAGTGTTTTGCAAACTGGGAAAGCCTTACGTGCTTCGCTTCCCGACCCTGCATGCTATTGAGACCTAACCCCATGCCATATCTGTCAAACAGTATTTGAAGGTGTCTTGGTATGGCATAACCTACTGTCCAAATGGTTGGTGTGACTGATCTCAATAGCAGTACATTGGCATTAAAGAAATGCAAACAAGAATTTTTGCACTTTTCAACTTCGACTTGGGTAATGTTTACACGAGAAAAGTATGATACAGCATCCCGTAATTGTATGCAACAAAAAGCTATTGATGCAAGCCTTAACTGTGTCTCGGGGGAGTCAGCAGGATTACTCAATGCTTGCAGCACAAACATAAATTTACGACAAACGTTTTTTGTCTCTTTCCCTGTGAATCTATATGCGAAGGAAGTCTTCCGACCCTCACCAAACCAAGTTTTTATTTTTTTAACTAGTCGAGGGACACGTACCGTCTCTTTTAAGATGGTGAGGTAAACGACTAAGGTAGAATTTGCTGGCAACTGGTCAATTTCTTTGCAGTTTGGTGTAATATTCGATTTAGACAAAGCAATCTCAAGCATAAGATTATGCAGATAACCCCATGCATTATTGCTATTGTGTAGGGGTTCGGCAAATCCACAATCTATCAATTTACCTAAAACCGGTTCATACTCTTGCCGGGATCCCTGTTCCTTAATAAAATTAAGAAGCTTGTTTCTTTTCGTTTTGGAGGAAACATTAGTCTTAGATAGCTGTTCCGTTTTAGCCGCAACTTTCTTTGCCACCTTAACCCTTTCCTCATAATCCCAGGGGTGCCACGTGCATGATGGGTCTGCCCCCAGGGTTCCATTCGGGGTTGCCTTGTTATCATTATTGACATCTGCAAAAGGTGAAAAGTAATAGGCCGCGTTATTGAGCTCTCCAGCCATAGCAGATAACCATTTCATATCCGAAGGGATAAGCTCTACAGTAAATTTACAGTTAAAACTATTAATATTGATTGGATGGTTTTCAATATATGCAATATCATGCATTAACTTCTTAGCATATTGCATCATACCCTCATGGGTTTCTGAACAATTTGCCCCACATATCAGAAAGTTGTCTTTCTCACTTTGGATATGTTTACCGACATTTAGAAATGAGACAAGCCAAGCCGTGGCTTCGTCATCTTTACCAAAGGGAGCACCGTCAGCTCCAATGGCGACCCTGAAATGATACGGCAAACTTCCGAAATGCTGGAAAAATGATTCAGAACCCAACGCTTGATCAACAAGTATATAAAGTTCTGCTAAAGTAGTAATATAACTGCAGAAATCTCTATATGACCCATTGACTTGTTCTTCAAATTCACCTATATTTGCCTTACAAAATGTAGTTGCAAAATCATGGACATTGTCCAAATTGACTGACTTAATGAAAGCAATCAATTTGTCGTAGTAAACAAGCCTTGGAGTACTTAATGACCCACTAAATTTTGTTTGGATATTTCTACAGATAGCTTTGTACTTTTCCTTGGATAGTAGGCCTTTCTCATATAAGACTTTTAAACTGCGACACATATTATCCTGACTTGCTTCGTTCTGCTTAACTTGTTTGCTTACTATAGCAGGAATAACTTTACTTTGCATCTTTGGGGATGTCTCCACACATGCCGTCAGTTGTTCAGTTGTACTCTCATTAATGAGAGTCACCCACATTC
Source organism: Paramuricea clavata (assembly GCA_902702795.2). Classification (NCBI taxonomy): domain Eukaryota; kingdom Metazoa; phylum Cnidaria; class Anthozoa; order Malacalcyonacea; family Plexauridae; genus Paramuricea; species Paramuricea clavata. Next base: position 30,355 of record CACRXK020001083.1, on the reverse strand, counting down.
CAGCAAGAGCTGCAGAGGTTTTACCTACAAAAGTAAAGTAAATTTCTTTAACTCTTTAACCCATGTCATTGCGCCCTTATGCACAGTACTTTAATTAGTTTTTCACTACGTCTAGTACCAGGTGATTTTACAGGTCAAGGGTAGAGTACTGCCACTTAATGGGTTAACATCTGCCATGGCTGTTGGTCTCGTTACCATCTAAAGCCTAGTTTTCATTTGGTCGTTAGTTGTCGCTGGCACGACAAGTGGCTGATGTAATAGAGTGTCAACAAAACTTTATAAAACTCTGCAATCATTAAGACTGATTTGCATATAAGACACAAAAAGACTATTGATATTAGACTATTTCACATCTACCGCTTGTCGTGCCAGCGACAACTAACGACCAAATGGAAACTAGGCTTAACAAGTGGAAGGGTTAATGGTGCAACTCCGGCCGGGGTGAATCCTACCTGAACTATAATCTTAAGAAAATGCATGCATGTCGGGTAATCAGGCTGAAAAAAGTAACCGTTAAATCAATGCCATCCAACATACAGCACACAAGGTCACAGACAAATACTCATTATACTGAAGTTACTGTAGGCTTCTTTACAACTGCTACAGCATGCTACCCTGGTTGCCAGAGGCTCTTTCAATTGAAAGAGCCTCTGGCAACCAGGGTAACAGCATGCCTAAACGCAATTTCCAAATATTACCTTCACAATCCCCGTGTATGACCTTACAAGAATCTAGGGTTTCTTTTCGTCTTCGCCTACTTGTTCGACCTTTCATCGAATCCTGAAATTTTTCTGAGTTCTGTGGATTTAATTCAGATGGAATCTGTTGTCTTACAGTCTTTTTTCTTTTCCGTGCCACTTCGATACCTTTAGCCTTTTCATTTTCAAGTTTTCTCTTTCTGTGTGACATAGACTGCTCTTTTGTGTCGAGTAAAGATATACTCTCTTGTTGGCGTTCAATCTAAAACCAATGTTAAAATAACTTTGAGTGTATTGTTTCATCAGCCATCAGGTTGTTGGATCCAGAAATATTAAACTTGCATACCTTTTTTGATCTTTTCTGTACATCTTTTTGCAGATCCTTTAGCTTAGAATTTTGTGCCAAATATTTCTCCTTCAATTCTTTTCTTCTGCTCGCAAGTTCGCCAAGAGGAAAACGAATGCGTGAAACTGCTTTGTTACTAGACGCACGGCCATTTCTCTTGTTCCCCATCGGCCATATGAAGCCACAAGTTTCATGCAGAAATGTGGATCTCACAAGCAAGCCTAAAACCCAAAATATAATTGATATCAAACGTTAGACCATGTTGAAGATTTCTATGGTTTTGAAATTTTGACTATGTAGAAAATATCTTACATATTGCACGAAATATCTTTGTCGTTCATGTCGGCAGTAACTTTGACAAATTTAAAAAAAATTGAAATATCGAATATCGCATGTGTTCTTCCTCTCTTCTGAGGGTGTCGGAGGGTCATTTAGTGTGTCATGGTTCTTGTTTGTCCTTCAGCATCCCAGTTATCCTACCTACCCCTTCACAAAATTAAAATAAATAATGCAATATCCAATATCATCTTGGACGCCATTTTGAATACATAATTTCGCCATTTTGAAAACTTTTCCTCGACAGAATAATTGGCCAGAACAGCAGCTTTCCTAGCCCGGCGTGCAAATTCGTCGAGATGGAGGACAGAGTCATTTGGATCGTAGGGGGGAAGAGAAGTAAGAGGTTGGTAAGTTTTTATGCATGGGGTCTAGGAAGGCTGTGTTTATGAGATTTGCAATCTCATTTGGAGACTTCCGGTCAATATCGTCAATGTAAATTTGGTTATATAGATCTTCCGCTCCCGTTGAAGGGGTCATACCAGCAATCTGTTTTACTTCTTTCCACCAACGACTTGGTTTTGACTTTTTTAGATGTTCAACCTTCAACGAATAAAACTTTTCACGGCATTTTTTTCTTTCGCGATTAACTCGGTTGCGGTAATACCTAAACAGTTGGTTATTGCCGTTAGAAAATGCTGCTTGGCGTTTTTTTATAAGAATCTTAGCATCTCAATACTTGTTTTCGTCATTAAGCAAGATAGTTGAGTAATGCCATTTGTTATCATAATTTAAATTAAACTGACGCCTAAATTTCCATGCACATTCAACTGCAAATCGTTTCAAAACTTCTTCTTTTTGTGAATTTTAGGAGATCCAATTCCGCGGAAGGGGGTACATATCAGCTATCAGATATGTACCGTAGGGGTCCGAATCCGCTAGCTGATATGGACCGGGGGTCCATATCCGTGGGGAGTCCAAATCCGATGTGACACCAGCTCGACAACGCGACACCATATTTGCATTTTGCACAATTGCAATCAAAAGTACAAGTGAGAAAAAAAAACATGGAAAAAACATAGTTTCAATGATGGAAAGTGTATTACTGATTTTGTTTTATTGAGATGTTCTATTGATTTTCAGACCACTTTGGTTGACAGCAGAAATTTAGTAATTTTTTCTACATTTTGTTAATTTTTTGCATGCTTATTTAGTAATTGCCTTGCAAAATATATGGTCACAGAGTCGCGTCGGAGTAGATTTTTGCTCGACAGTTTGCTGTACGCGTAAAATTTGCCGGCAAAATTATTTATACAATATTTTGTCAATTGAATATTTATTATCATAAATTATTTCAAATACAAAGTTTTCATGGCGTTATATAATACATTAGAAATTTAGAACAACAATCGTGCCACTGTGCCAGAAATTAAGAACGCCACATAACGCCACACCGCCGACACACTCGTGAACGCCAAGTCGCCAACACTATACCACAGATTAAGAGGACCAGATGTCTGACTTCATTGAAAAAAGCGTAAGGGCTTGGTCACTGCGCATGTCTTACTGCGCATAGCTTAGCAAGTGACTAGAGGCATTCACCCCCCCGACATTAAATTTCAAAATGGCGGCAACAATTTTATTTTGAGACAACAAACATGAAAATAAAGTCTTTTTATTTGCCCGAGAGAGGGATTGTGTGGTTAAATTTGTGTTTAAAACTTTCAAAGTCAGCACGCGTATTGGAAAAGTGAGTTTATCACACTTAGTTTGCAATATTTTACGAATTTTTCTCTTTTTCGATCGTCGTAGGAGTGAAAAACTATAGGCGAAATGACAATGCCACTTTGCTGAGGTATTTGAAGTCATTTTCTACAATGTACGATGTGCTTTCTTGCACTTTTGACGATGTCTGATATTCATTGACAAATTATGTGCATAATTTTTAGTTTTCTTTGCATAGATATTAACTAGAAGTAGAAGACAACTAGATAAGTTAGTTTTGTTTACAAATTTTACATTGTGTGCATGATTGTATACATATATTAAGTTAATTCATCTACTTATACAAAGACTCTCTGATAAAAATCTTGTAACAGGAAATGTGAGTTTCAGAAAATGTGTGTCTGAGTGTCTCAGACAAAATTATTCTAGAATATTTATTAAAATATCTCACCTACAAACAATAAATTCCCATGAATAGTGATCCAATCACATTTTGTCTCCTGATACATGAAAGCGAGGTGCCCAGGCTAAACCGGCATACATGACATAATTATTGAAAAAGTCTAACTACTCACTTGGTAATGACTTTAACATGCAACAAGAGTTATCGGGCAAATGTGCAACTCCCTGTTGTTGTTATATACTAATACTACTTTACATATAACCCACTGAGTCGCATTGCGGCCCATTACGCCCTACTTTATTGCAGGGGCGGATCCAGCGTTTTAGATGACCGGTTTACTAGGTCCACACAACCACTATGGGGGCATGCTCCCCCGGGAAATTTTTAAAATTCGGTCCTCTGAAACAGCATTTCCTGCGTTCTGGCCTCACCTTTTCAATTAATTAATGGTTAGAAAATACATGTTTTTAAGAGAATTTTGGACTAATATTATATACGCAGCTCAAACAATGAATTGAACCTTTTCGGAAACTTATTAGGGACCGGTCATTAGTTATGGCGGGGGGTGGCACCGAAGAGAAATGTTTTCCGTAGCAAAAATTTTGCTGACCCAACCATTAAAAAGTAAAAAAAATTGATTACCCAACCTCAAATATCAATTAAAAAATAAATACCCACCCCTGGCCAAAAAATTTACAAAAGGTACCATTCAGTTGTCACATATGTCCTTTACCACTTCTGTGACATAAGTTTGATAACGGTTGTGAAATTAAATTTTCTGCAGTCTGAAGTTTCATGTTGTCTGCACATGTAGCTACTTTCTTTGGAGATCCCATCGGAAATTGATCAAGATAGCGACTCTGATTGATATATACTTTTCGTTGTTTCTTTACACATTTAGTAAATCTTACTATAACACCAAGTTCATCAATTGCTGCTATTTTGCTAGCAAATCCATGTATAATAAACCCGGGTGTTTTGAATCAAAAGTGATGCAACCTGGATAGTGGAATAAGTTGACTACTGTAGGCACAGTTTTTGGCCACTTAAGAGCGGTTGTCTGTAATAGTCAGGTAAGACGTGTAAAATGAAAAAATTCAAAATCTTTCAAACTTTGTCAGAATGTAGGCCTATATGAAGTATTACTGTTGTGAAAGTTTTATTTCGATCCGATAAATATTGAAGGAGAGAGACGTCGAAATTGGTTTTCCCAGGCCACTTTCGATTTTTAGAGGTCATTTTACGGCACTTCCAAAATCACTCTATTTTGCGCGTTAATGGGAATATTTCACAAAACATGATTTCGTTTTATAAATTAGAGATATTTATTGATTAGCAGACAAAATTTAGAGACATTTCTGTAAAAAGTGAATATTTTACAGATTTTCTTAATGTTTTTTTATTTTCGAACCTCTTTATTATATGCCATATTAGGCAGCGAATATCTCCATTGTTACATCGATTCATACAAAAAAATCATAACCAGATAAAAGAAACATGTTTTCTCTTGCTATTAATCAAATAAAATTTTTGGGCAACTTAGAATTGAATTTTTGACGAAATTTTTCGTAACCCCTATTTGACCCGAATAACCGTATGTTATGTAATCAACGTCGAGTCATGTAGTTCTATAAATAACCAAAGAGCTCGTCAAAAGCGTTTACTTCTTCGAGTAAACAAGCCTATGCCTATAAAACTACCTTAGCTAAAGTTGTACGATTGGCAGAAAGCATTTAGGTCTAAATCACACTGTTTACAGTCGCTTATTGTTCAGGTAATGCCTGTAATATATTGTATAGCCGGCGCCGCTGATTTGGCGGTTTGGTTTTAATTATATTTTATCGGGAATATGCCGCGATAAGTATAGCAAGCTAAGTGTATTTTCTCTCCCCTTCCCATAAACATCTGTTCTTTCACGACTCGTGCTTAACTGTTCGAACATAAATAGTGCACGCGCTTTTTGTCAAAAACAACTGTCAGTTTACGTTGAAATTGTAATTCGTTTACTTACAGTAATAATTATAATTTAATTAATATTAAAGCTGGATTCTTTCACCGTGATGTCATGCCAAAAGGAGTCTTTTCTATTTTTAAAAAAGACCCGCTGTTCATTTATGATTTGGTAATATTTACTACAGTTGTATGTCTTGTATATTTGATTATTTTGTTGTTGCTCAATAACTTTAGTCAAACTTCAGACCAAACTTCTAGGCACTGTTACTTATTTAGACAATTTAGTAGTTTTAACTGGCCATCATTCAGTTTAAAACAGCAAGAAGATAAAGACAACATGTACGTGTGAGTTATCCATGAAATAAATAGTTGGTTTACAAAATGAATTCCGTCTTCGTGGATAAAATTAATGAGTTATAAATAATCTCTCCTGTATGTGTTAAGCTACATGTAGGGATTTCCCCCGGTATATTTCTTCTCTTTTGTATGGCTGTTTGTGGTTACGCGTTATCTGACATATACTTTTGGTCCAATTTCAATTACAGTTATCCAACCATTTCTGGATGATACATCTAGAACACTCAGGCAGTTCTCAGGCCAAAAAAGTCAACTTGAAAGGGGGCCCAACTTTCACAGAGGGGGCCCCGGAATGCTGGAATTGCGCAACGTGTTCTGAAATTGAGGAAGAAAAAGATGTGAAAAGTATTTTGAACCCCCCATTATCGCAAAAATAATTTTTGGAACTTTTTTTTCAAAAAAACGTCGCCCCACCCACCCACCCCCCCTTTACATTTTACTGTAACATTTTTGCTTACCAGAAAACATTTTGAGGGGGGCCCGTAAAAGGAAGGGGGCCGAATTTTTTAGTTATATAATAGTCTAATTATATAAATTAATTTTGCGATAACGGGGGTGGGGGGGGGTCTAAAATACTTTTCAGACTTTTTTCGACCTCAATTTTCAGAATATTCCTTAATATTTAACACGTTGCACAATTCCACCATTCCGGGCCACCCTCTGGGAAAGTTGGCCTGCCTTTCTTGACTTTTCTTTGGCCTGAGTACTGCCTGTTGTAAATATATCATCCAGAAATGGTTGGATAAATTTAATTGAAATTGGATCAAAAGTATATGTCAGATAGAAAATAATTAACTAATCGGCTCGTGCGGGTGGAAGAGAAGACTCTGTTCTCAAACTGGAATCCAAGCAAACGTCGTGCGACCTCAGGTGTGCCTTGATTTCTTTTATTACAATCATTCGAAGAACGCATTCTGAATCGGCTGGATTAGAGTTGCTGACACCACATGACCACTTAGTGACAAGAGACGAATAATCAAAAACAGCCATACAAAAGAGAAGGAATATACTGGGGGAAATCCCTATACATGCATGTAACATTTAACACATACAGGAGAGATTATTTACAACTAATTTTTATCCACAAAGACGGAATTCATTTTGTAAACCAACTCTTTATTTCATGGATAACTCGCCCGTACACGTTGTCTTTATCATCTTGCTGTTTTAAAAGTGATGGGCAGCGTATACTAAAAGTATAAATAAATAAGCAACAGCGTAGAAGTTTGGTGACTTAGGTCTGAAGTTTGACTGTTTTCTCAGAACAAATTCAAACTTATTGAGCACTAACAAAATAATCAAATATACAACTGTAATTAATATTACCAAATCACAAATCAATATATAGAGCAAGGATCTTTTTTAAAGGACATTTTAACAAATGGAAAAGACACCTTTTGGCATGACATCACGGTGAAAGATTCCAGCTTTAATATTAATTAAATTAAAACTCTTTGCGAGGTCGTCCTCGAGAGGTGGACGCGGCTAGAAATTTCATATCTTCGGATCAGTACATGCTATGCCTATGAAGACAGAAATACCACCATTCGATTCAGAAATAAAAGATCAACTAATTCCAAACGATAGTTATAGTCATTATCAACATTGTAGCGATTTATGGGAGTTTGAAAGTCAAATGCGATCGTATACTATCAAATTATTTCGAGCCTCGAGCTCACAGCCGGACAAGAAATGGAAATACCGTGATAAAAGATGCAAATTTGAAGATACAGGCTTGCAAATAACACTCTAAATAGTGTTTTTGATGGGGATTCGAACAAGACTATTACAAAGACGATATGTTTGAAGGGGTCGAAGTTATTTTCGGCGAAAGGTATGACTAGTCTATATTTTTGTTCAGACAATCGCGTGAGCTACCCAACCGGAAATACGACCAAAAAAACGTCAAAACAATGCCATGTTTGCATCGTATGACCTTGCAAATGGCCTATGTTTTTTACAAAAAGAGTGGGCGCTATTTATGTGAGAACACGAGTTTATGGGAGGGGGAGAGAAAATATACTCACTATACTTATCGCGGCATATCCCTGATAAAATATAATTGAAACCAAATCTGCCAAATCAGCTGCGGCACCGGCTATCGGCCATTACCTGAACAAGAAGCGACTGTAAACAGTGTGATTTAGACCTAAATATTTTCAGCCAATTGTACAACTTTAGCAAAGGTAGTTTTATAGGCCTAGGCTTGTTTACTCGAAGAAATAAACGCTTTTGACGAGCTCTTTGGTCATTTATTGAACTACATGACTCGACGCTGATTATATTAACATACGGTTATTCCGGTCAAATAGGGGTTACGAAAAAATTCGTTAAAAATTAAATTCTAAGTTGCCCAAAAATTTTATTTGATCAATAGCAAGGGAAAACATATTTCTTTGATCTGGTTATCAATTTTTTGTCTGAATCGATGTAACAATGGAGATATTCGCTGCCTAATATGGCATATAATAAAGAGGTTCGAAAATAAAAAACATTAAGAAAATCTGTAAAATATTCACTTTTTACAGAAATGTCTCTAAATTTTGTCTGCTAATCAATAAATATCTCTAATTTATAAAACGAAATCATGTTTTGTGAAATATTCCCATTAACGTGCAAAATAGAGCGATTTTGGTAGTGCCGTAAAATGACCTCTAAAAATCGAAAGTGGCCTGGGAAAACCAATTTCGACGTCTCTCTCCTTTAATATTTATCCGATCGAAATAAAACTTTCACAACATTAATACTTCATATAGGCCTATATTCTGACAAAGTTTGAACGAGTTTGAATTTTCTCATTTTACACGTCTTACCTGACTATTACAGACAGCCGCTCTTAATAGTCAAAGGTCATGCATAAATAAGGACAGTCTTTAATATTACCGCCTTAATACGGAGACTTTATATTAATTGTGCTACTCTAGGATCTAGAAGACCCATAGGTCACATACTCGACTAGCAACATAATCAAGTTAGTTATGTTAATTCATTATATATAGGATCAATGTTAAAGGCAAGGTGGGCTATAAGCTATATCATTTGTATGGCTTATAGAAGGCTAATTGCTGCGAATAAATTGAATAATGAATGTGCACAATTTTAAATAGTTGCATGATGACGTCAAAGAAACTAGTCAGACTACATTTGCAAGTTTTGCAACTCTCATCGCTCAAATTCCCCATACCTGAATACAAAATAAACAGTAAACAATGATTACCTTTTACATGCCATATATAAAACGGAGTTTTCATCCTTTCTAGAAACTCACTTCCTGAACTTTTGAGCGCAAATGTAATGTATTAAAAATGTATATCATATTCACAGCGGTTAATACCATTAATATATCGCGGGCGCAATACAAAACAAAACACGAGAATTTTAAAATGTTTTGATTTGCAAATAAATAAATAATATTTGATGTCAAAAAATGTTTAAATTTAACTCAACACAAACTGGTAAGTTCATGACATGTATAATTTACTTATATGTTGTTATATTGCAATTCTGTACCCTACTCCTTTGAAAATTGTTTGCAATTGCATATGATGTGAACATGTGGTCATGTATATAAATATAGTTGTGTCATGAATTTAATAATACCCCAATGGCTTCGAAATAGACAATGGATGAAAAAAGTCATGAATATTGAGCTTATTTACCCTTTAAACACTTGATCGTCATGTGCATACAGTGTATTGTTTGTTTCCAGAACCCCCTCAAGCAGACTTCTCCTTTTGTTAAATTGTATATTTTGCTTCATACACTGCATGTGTGTGTGTTTGTGGGAACACTCATGTTTGGATGCTTGGCATAGGTTAATGGTAATTTCATTGGAGTCATCAGGGATATAGTTGTATATTCCTGAAATTACCTCTAAACACCTAAAACAGCATTCCCTAAAATTTTAATTGTTTTCTTAGATTGCCATATATCGCTCAAACTCGCATTGCTTAAATTGCAGATTTTGCTTAAATCACCTAAAATTGCTTAAACTCACATTATCTTGTTATCGCCCCAGAGTAGGGCCTACTGTTGCCATTGCTTTTTAGTCCCCAATACTTCAGTGAGTCATGCTTTGGAAATGACAATATTTTTTTACTACCCAACCCTTGAGTTGTTTTGTTTTTCATTTACCCAACCTTTTACTTACTCAAAATTTAGTTTACCCAACCCTTTTCTCTTCGGTGCCACCCCCCACCATAAATAATGACCGGTCCCTTAGCTAGTAATAAAAATATAGGATTGGCAAATTGCTAACGCATAGATATTTATTATAGTACAACAAGTAGAGATGCTTTTAATATAAACATACTTGTAATTTTAGATCTATATGCTTTCAAACCAACTTTAACAATGAAATAGAAACCAAACTGCAAGAGCGTGAAAGCTTCACAATTATTTCCTGATTCTCTATTGCGAACACAATGATTCGGTCACGCAAATTATATTATATACACATATTTCGCGCTTCATCAGAGTGTAGACTGTGTAGAAGTTACACGTATAAACATCGATACGCTTGTTGACGGATTGATATTTATTATACAGTAAGTAGAAATAGCTTACAGTTATAACTTTAGACTATATACTTTTAAACAAACCTTCAAAATGAACAAGAAATCCATGTGAATGCTTCTATCGCCAACGCAATGTTTCAGTCACGCAAAATTATAAACATATTTCGCGCGTCCTCGAGTTCTGTTAACTTTCATGCTCAGTTTTCTCTAAAAACTGCTCGACTCACAGGTTTATGACCGGTTTACATCCGGCGGAGCGCAGCCATTTAGCCAATCGAATGGCGTATCGACCGGTTTACTCTCACTGAGAGAACTCTGACCACTCATAATTGTGGGCGGTTATGTGTGATTCATGCGATGTTTCAGTCCACGACCCACGGCCACTGATATATCAGTGCCCACGGCGATACATTAGCAGATTATTTGTCTATAGTATTACAACATTTCGTAAGAGGAAACCAACGCGATAAGTCCTTAATTAATTAAATGCTTATTATGTACGTGGGTCTATTAAATACGCTCGGTAATCCAGAATCAAATTTCAATAACAGTGTTTAAGTGGCGTAATAGATTAAACAACATCAAGTTTATCAAACAAAGTATTCTTTAAATTAGTTATATGTACATCAAAGGTTATAGATTTTCTTTCTTTGGAAAATCTGACAGGTTTATATAAACCTGTCAAACCTGTCTGAATCCGCTCCTGTTATTGTTTCACTCTGTCTAACGCCAGACGATTTTACTTGTCAAGGGGGGAGTGCTGGCCCTTAATGGGTTAAACATTAAATAGTATAAAAAAATACAATCCAACTTCAATGCTCAATGAAGTGGCCATAAAGTAGACTGGGGGGGGGGGGGTCCAATGTCTACTTATTCAATCATAAATCACTGATTACAGTAATAGGTAGACTGAAAAGAATCAAGAAGTGTTAACGAACACTGATACAAAAACTTACATTGACCTGTTGGTGTTGACATGCATTGAACATTATATTTACTGTGTGATTAATATGTGTATAAAGCAAAATATTAAGCATGATTCGTAAAGGAGGGCTGCTTAATGGAGGTTCGACTATAGGAGTCTCATATTGGCCGCAGTCTGGAAAGTTTGTAGTTTGTGGCATAATACTATTTTACCTATTAAAACAAAAATTAGCTGCACCCTTTGCAAACTTTCCAGTCAGGAATATTGCATAGTTTGTGAGACTTGTGTAAACAAATTACAAAACAGATTTTATTGGATTTATGTAATAAATGATATTAATAACGAGCTGAGTTGTTGTACTTGTTATCAGAATAGGGGGCCCCAGGGACAGCTTGGCAAATGCTAATAAGGACATTTGCATAACCTACCTTATATAAGTTGTTTACGCCAGTCGCTCATTCTCAGTCGTGACATTTAGTCGTTCCAAACACTTCGAGCATCACTGATGCCTCGTTTAATTCCTCGTGAATCTGGATCATCTGTTTCAAACGTTGACTCAATGGCGTTTGTTTCCTCTTCGCCTGTGCCAGAAGTATCACAATCGTTGCAGAATTCGTCAGATAATATCGTTTACTCGATCGCTCAAAATACCAGTACTTTAGCTCAAGTTTATCCATCTTATGGCGCAACAGTTTCGTCTACAAGATCATTGCCAAATACTATGTCGTCGTGGAACGTTATTTTGCCATCGACTTCGCCGTTCCTGTCTCGTTTGGGTTTGAATTTATCGTCTCCTTCTACATTCCCGACTTCAGATGGCCGCCATGTTGGATTTCCTAGCGTGTCGTTTCCAGGCCCTTCGCAGAGCGCGGTCGGCTATGGTTATCCTTCGGCATCCCTGGCCGCCCCCCTTGGTTCACAGCACCTCGTACAGACTCCTCAGCCCATTCAGCAAGACCCATTCGTTGGCCAGCCTCCAGGGGGGTTGTCCCTTGATCCACCCGGAACATCTTGGTCCCCGCAACCGTTTTCGGGGCAGGCAAATGCGGCCGTCCATCCCTCTTACTACTCATCCCCCCGACTCCGTATGGTCCGCCTGGCGGTTCAACAGCTCAAGTGCAACGGTCAGGTATCCCTTACTTTGTTTCGCCGTTCATGTCTAATTACCCGGGGGCACGTACCTCCTGTCCAGCTTTCCCCTAACAGTCGTTTGATAACGCCATGGTGGTGGGCCCCGGTTTCAACCCCGTTCCCCACAAACTGGTTTCGGCAATAGCGTCGGGCCTTTACATTGATCTGGCAGCCCTTCTGTCCCCGCCATCTGACGAATCGTCCATCCCTACCATGTCGTTCGACGGCCGGTTAATAATTACTCCCCCCCCCCCGGAAGACCAAACTTATTACCGATGCCATTCGATAACATATTACCGATGATTTCCATATTCTCCCTCGTTCTCGTTACCTGGTTCCCCCACCGTGCTCGTGACTTGCTTTTGTACGAACTGCTGATTCTGCGAACGTATTCGCAATTCGGGGGTGACGCCTGGCGCAATTACGACGAGGCTTTTCGCCGCGACGCCGCCGCCCCGGGTTTGTCTGATCGGTCAAACATGAACGTGGAGCTATTTAACATCCACACCGCCGCGGTTCGTGTTTCGCGTTCCCCGAGTCGCGTTGAGCATGCGGGTTCCAGCCCCCCTTCGTCGTCCTTTTTTTTGCAGGTCCTGAAACAGTGGGCGTTGCACTGTCTTTGGCAGGCAGTGTCGATATTGTCATGCTTGTGATCGTTTGGCATGTGGGGGGTCGCATAGACGTATTTTTTGTCCTTTTACCGTCCCTGCGGAAACGACCCAGTCACACACAGAGGACATCGTAAGCGCGTCTCCTTTTTTCTCAAAACGTTGATATTGTTAATTTTTCTGTTACGTTGTCGATTCTCCGCTGTATGATTTTTATTCAGCGTGGCGTCGGTCGTGTTCGTCGTGAGCTTCACTCGTCGACATCATTGTTTTTCGGGACTGATAGAATTGTCGTGTGGTTAAGCCAATACCTACATACCTACATTTTGTAGTCTAGTCTCTTTAGTCTATCAGTAGCCAATAAAATTGTATTCTAACTCGTTTGTGTTGGAGTGTTGTTTTCTTTCGGTCGGGGGGTGGGGCTACGTATCTCTCACCCTTGATCTTTTTCTAGGACCTACCCCACTCCCCTTATCCTCGTTCACGATCGGCTCTATTTGCCCTCGCAATCTCGAAGCCTTTGTGCACGAGCTCTGGGAGTATCCTAGTCCCCGCAAGGAGAATGTGCTGGCGGGTATTCGCGATGGTTTCCGTGTGGGTTTCGTTCCAGAGCGTGTGGTCCTTCGTCCGTCGCTCCGCAATCTCACGTCAGTGTCTCAACACCCGGACGTCATCGACAAATATCTCTCGACGGACGTCGCTCAACGCCGGGTGCCTGGTCCTTACCCATACCCCCCCCTCGCCGCCACTGCCCTCTCTCAAACCAATCCGTTTGGGGTTTTTTTCCGAAACGTCCTCAACCGGGGAAGTAGCGCCTCATCCCTGACCTTTTCCTCTCCCCAAGGAGCAAGCGTTAACGATGGTTTACCTCAGGATCCCTTCTCTATGCGATACATTTCCGTTGACGACGCTATCAGATCCCTCGTTGTTATTGGCCCCGGCGCCCTACTGGCCTAGTTCGACGTGCAGGCTGCCTACCGTAACATTCCGATCAACGTCTCCGACCGACATCTGTTAGGCATGTACTGGCGAGACTCTTTCTATGTGGCCTTGGTGCTACCTCTTGGCCTCAGGTCTCCTCAATTCCTTTTGATGCGGTTGCGTCCGTGGTTCATTGGATTCCTTCAACAACTACCACGTTCACCAGTTGTTCCACTACCTCGATGATTTTTTTTTCCTCTTTGGGTCCCCCGTCGTCTCTCGTGTGCCAAGCCCACATCGGCTCTTCGTTACTGTCTTCAACCACTTGGGTCTCCCTCTTAACCATGAGAATTCGAGGGCCCCGCAACCTGCTTGGTGTTCTTAGGTATTGTGCTCGACTCGGTCACTCAAATTGCTAGGTCGCCAGCCGAAAAGTTCAACCGTTCCATGTCACTCCTCCAGTCTTGGTCCAACAAGCGTACTTGTCACCGTCAGGAATTAGAGTCCTTGACTGGCCACCTCCACCACGCGTGCACAGTTGTCCGTCCTGGGCGAACTTTTTTTTTTTTTTTGCGCCGTATGATTGATCTTCTGGCTCATTTTCGCAATCGCTCGCACCCAATTCGCCTTAACGTCGATTTTCGTTGGGATCTCCTCTGGTGGCTCGCTTTCTTTCGTGATTGGAATGGCATCAGCTTCCTCTCGTCGCCTGACGTATCCCAGCGTACCGACTTGTTCGGCGCGTCTGCCGCAGCATGGTCCATCGGTTTTGGAGCAATGTAGCGTTCCCATTGGTGTTTCGGTTCCTGGTCGTTTCTGTCTTCCCTACAATTCTCCTGGTCGTTTCTGTATTCCCCACAATCCATCGCGTTTATGGAGCTTCTGCTTATCGTTGTAGCTGCGCATCTTTGGGGGACAAGTTGGTCACGACTACAGGTCCTGTCGATTTCAGACGTGTCCTTTGATCCGTCGGGTTGCCTTCACCTCTTCATCAAGACGTCAAAAACGGACTCGTTCCGCCGAGGCGTGTCTCTCTCCCTCGGTGCGTCGGAAAAGCGCATCTGCGCCGTATCTGCAGTTCGCCGTTACCTTCACGTTCGGGGCAACGCTCCCGTATCACTGTTCGTGTTATCCGATGGTTCTCCGCTAACACCGGTGGTTGTCAACTGTTGGCTCCGTGCGATTTTATCCAACTTGCGAATACGTGGTATCTTACTCCAATCACACTTTTAGGATTGGCGCGGCGACAGCAGCAGCGTCTACGGGCATCTCGGATCACTTAATTAAGACATTGGGTCGTTGGTCGAGCAACGCGTACCTTCTTTCATTCGGACTCCATCGCCCGTGCTACCATCAATAGCTGCCGTGCTGGCCTAATTCGTACCGTTTTGGAGGAGGGTTCGAGTGCCTCGAACCCCTCTCTCCAGCGTTGCTGGAGTGGTGCCCTGGAGAGGTGTTGTTCTCGGCACTCGAGAACAGCTAGGTTAATTAAATTAAATGTAAATACGTCACCAAGTCGTCGATACCTAATTTGTGAACGTGGCCATGACTAAACTCTCGACCCACGGTCATGGCTTCGACCGAACTTCCTCTTCAGTGGTACCACAAACCGCCAAGTCAATTATCAGATTTGCCAGTTACGATCGAAGCGAGCTTGTTAATTGGATTTATGAAATAAATGATATTAATAACGAGCTGAGTTGTTGTACTTGTTATCAGAATAGGGGGCCCCAGGGACAGCTTGGCAAATGCTAATAAGGGCATTTGCATAACCTACCTTATATAAGTTGTTTACGCCAGTAGCTCATTCTCAGTCGTGACATTTAGTCGTTCCCATCCCCCCTCACCCACGGGGGTTCTTAGTTGTTCCCATCCCCTCCTCCTCACCCACGCCCATCCGTAACCTTCCCGGAGGAAGCCCGCAGCCAGCCCCGTCGTTTGGCTCGCTGCCCGTCGCTTGCCCAATCTCAGTTAAGTACCTTTCCCTGTTCATGATCTGGCACCTCGCGCCGGCCTCGCTGGGTTAACGACCCTCGTTTCTACCAATCCATCGTCTATCGCATCGTCCTTCCCGTCCTGTGTTCGCGGCAATCAGCGTCAACAATCGGCCCAAACTCGTGTGTGTGTGTGTGTGTGTGTGTGTGTGTGTCATGAGTCGTTCGTTATACAGTGTCTCTATCGGAGCGGGTCTTCGTGCCCTTGCTCATCTCCACTTCCTTAGGAAGTGTGATTGTGGTACTATAGAGGAGAGGTGTTGTTCTCGGCACTCGAGAACAGCTAGGTTAATTAAATTAAATGTAAATACGTCACCAAGTCGTCGATACCTAATTTGTGAACGTGGCCATGACTAAACTCTCGACCCACGGTCATGGCTTCGACCGAACTTCCTCTTCAGTGGTACCACAAACCGCCAAGTCAATTATCAGATTTGCCAGTTACGATCGAAGCGAGCTTGTTAATAGAATATTAAATATTGAATTCCATTTAGTCAGTGTGCTAATATCCTACACATGTAGTCTATACTAATAGAGGAAACCTGTCCAATATACCCAAATTATATATTTTTGTAATTTGCTGTTTGTAGACTTTGTAGACTAGGTGAGGTATTTAATTTTAGAATAATTTTTGTCTGAGACACACAGTTTCTGAAACTCACATTTCCTGTTACAAGATTTTTATCAGAGAGTCTTTGTATAAATAGATGAATTAACTTAATATTTACAAATACTATTTATAATATAGCATTTGTAAATTCTGAATGCTGATTGGCTAAGAGCCGTGTTGATATAACTCCATGTCAACACGGGAAATTTTCCGCCGCTTGTAAACACGGAATGACGGAAATTTTTCTTATTCTTCGGGCTTTTGACATTGCTATATTATAAAACAAATATAAAACATTTTTTCCGTATTGATATATCGTTATATCAACACTCGTGGAAGTTGGGAAAACTCGAAATTGTGTGAAAACACTCCGCCCTTCGGGCGTCGTGTTTCCACACAATTTCTCGTTTTCCCAATTTCCACTCGTGTTGATATAACTGTATATCAACACGGAAAATGTTTTATATTTGTTAAGTATACATTCATGCATACAATGTAAAATTTGTAAACAAAACTAACTTATCTAGTTGTCTTCTACTTCTAGTTAATATATATGCAAAGAAAACTATAAATTATGCACATAATTTGTCAATGAATATCAGACATCGTCAAAAGTGCAAGAAAGTACATCGTACATTGTAGAAAATGACTTCAAATACCTCAGCAAAGTGACATTGTCATTTCGCCTATAGTTTTTCACTCCTACGACGATCGAAAAAGAGAAAAATTCGTAAAATATTGCAAACTAAGTGTGATAAACTCACTTTTCCAATACGCGTGCTGACTTTGAAAGTTTTAAACACAAATTTAACCACACAATCCCTCTCTCGGGCAAATAAAAAGAGTTTATTTTCATGTTTGTTGTCTTAAAATAAATTATTGCCGCCATTTTGAAATTTAATGTCGGGGGGGTGACTGCCTCTAGTCACTTGCTAAGCTATGCGCAGTACAGCATGCGCAGTGACGAAGCCCTTACGCTTTTTTGACTGAAGTCGGACATCTGGTCCTCTTAATCTGTGAGTATACCGTTATATACGCTTTACGCCATTTACGCCACGCGAACAGTTTCAATCGAAAATTTGATTTAGTATTACGCCAAATTTGGCGTAATCTGTAAAATCCTACGCCGGATATATCCGGCGTAACATACGAACTTTCCAGTATGGGTGTTCATCGAATTGAGGGTTTCCAGGTGGACTGCTCGAGAGGATAAGCACGTGAAAATGATACCCCATCTCTTGAGTTCTTTTCTGCCTTCTTTAATATAAAACGGGGCAAAAACATCCATGCCGGTGTATGCAAATGGTGGTGCAGGATTCACACGTTCGCTTGGTAAGTCTGCCATTTTCTGTTCTATGGATCTGCCTCGTAATCTTCGACACGTGACGCAGCCATGGACGGCCTGTGATATTACTGTACGTCCGTTAATGACCCATTATCCTGCTTGTCTTATTCCGTTGTGGGTTATACCGTAGCCTTGGCGTTTCTGGGCAACGTGATGGTGTCTTATCAGCAGGTTTGTAACGTGGTCGTTCTTAGGGATGAGTACAGGGTGTTTAACTTCGTAAGGCGTTGTTGCATTTTTCAGACTGCCGCCGACTCTGAGAATACCTTCACCGTCTAGGAAGGGATCCAACTTGTGCAAACTTGACGTACGTTTCAACGCGGAGTTCCTCACTTTGGCGGATTGTCTATCTTGAAACATGTCCTCGTTACCGGTTAGCCTTTGCATATCATCAACCTCGGCAGAAAAATGTTTGTACTGAATAGATTTCAAGATTGATTTCTCCGCTTTTTCAAGCTCTCTAACATTCTCCAATTGTATTGTTTGTCAGGTGGTTTTCTCTCGATCATTCGCTGTATGCATACGATGCTTCGCTTTAATCGATAGAAGGAAGAAGAGTTTTTTAAACGGTCTGCTTGAAGGACTTTTGGGAAATCTCGCCTGACTTGCTGGGTGGTTAGAACTGTGGTCCCTTCCTTGCTGACTTCTTGGTCGTTGGAATCTAGCTCGACTCTGAGTTGTGGGTGGGTCTGCTCGGTTTCTTGCTACAGAAACTCGGGACCGACGAACCAACGGGAATTCTGTAGCAATGCGGTCGCTGTAAGACCACGAGAAGCTTCGTCTGCTGGATTAAGTTCCCAAGGAAATTTGTCGCCACTGTTCAGGTTTTGATCTGTCACGGATGTACTGCACTCGATTTCCAACATAAGTGTGGAACCTTCTTGCTTCATTGTTGATGTATCCAAGAACTACTGTGGAATCGGTATGGTACAACTCTTCGGTCTCTTTATACTTCAACGCTTTGCTGAGCATGCTCGAAACATTTACTGATACTACGGCCGCTGTGAGTTCCATCCTGGGGGTTGACATCAACTTTAAAGAAGCCACACGTGCCTTTCCCATGAGAAAACTCACGTGTATTTGGCCTTCGGCATTTGTCATGCGTAGATATGACACTTGTCCGATTCCTACATCGCTTGCATCAGAGAAACTGTGTATTTCAATTTTGGTAGGTTTTCCAAAGCCAGTTGGTTTGACACATCTAGGTAACTTTACTTGCTCGAGAAGGTGAAGGTCGGATCCCCATTTTTCCCAACGGCTGAGGAGCTCGTTTCGAACAAGATCGTCCCAGCCATAGTTGTCGCGACATAAATCCTGAAGTATTTGTCTTCCAATTAGAATTACTGGCGCCACTATTCCGAGCGGATCGTATACCGAACACACTGTAGACAGCATACCACGGCGTGTACAGTGTTTGTCCTTGAGCTGTATTCGGAATCCCAGAGTATCGGACTCGATGCACCAGTAGGTTCCCAAGGAACGTTGGATTGGCAAAGCGTCGTGACGTAGATCTAAATCTTTTAGGTCATTCGCACGATCATCCTTCACGATTGACTCCAAGACGACCTTGTTGTTGCTAGCAAACTTATGAAGTCGAAGGTTGGGGAGATGCACAGATGGCTTGCGCATTCTTGACTGTACCTATCGCTTCCTCTGGGTTCGCAAAGGATTTGAGGCCGTCATCAACGTAAAACTCTTGCTCAAGGAAATCTCTGGCATTTTCACCGAATTCTTGGCTACCTTCATTTGATGTAGCCATGAGCCCAAAATTTGCTACACCAGGGGATGACACAGCTCCGAACAAATGAACATTCATGCGATACTCAACTATGTGTTGGTTTATATCACCGTCCTTAAACCAGAGAAACCTCAGAAAATTTCTGTGCTTAGGATTCACTACAAAGTTGTGAAGCATTTGCTCGATGTCGCAAGAAACTGCAATCTCTTCTTTTCGGAACCGCGATAAGACGCCTACCAGAGCTTTCATCCAATCAGGACCTTGTAAAAGGTCTTTATTAAGGGAATCGCCTGGATAAACAGCACTGCAATCGAACACCACCCTTATTTTATCTGGTTTTTTTGGGGGTGATATACCTGGAATGGGGAAGGAACCAAACCTGCCCTTCTGACACTTGTAATTCTTCGTCATAGTCCGTGCGCTGTTTCTCATCCTTCTGCATCTTCTTCTTGAGACTCAATAATCTAGTAAGGCAATATTCCCGATTGTTTGGTAAGCTTATTTCATCCACTTTGAAAGGGAGGGGGATTTCCCAATTGCCCTGGGCGTTTTTGTGAATGCCTTCAGTTAGGATCTTGTTAAAACGCATGTCCTCTGCAGACTCGGTTTGTTCTGTTCCGCGAACGTTACGACCGTAGTGGAGTTCATTGTAGTCCAGTTGCATAATTTCTTTTTATCTCTTTCGGTGATGTCATGTCTTTACTCCGGGAGCTATCTACGACATGTGCGTGGTCTTCGAGTTTGGTTTCGCGACGATTTTCTTTCTCGACAACAGAGACGCAAATCTCGGTTGTCTTGTTTCTGGGGTTGTTATCCAGACATACTCTTCCAGTTATTGTCCATCCGAATTTGTATTGTTCTGCCCACGGCTCGTCTTCTTTCCCGTAAATAATTTTAAGCGGCTGGAATGCGGTGGGCAATTATCGCGTTGTTCCCAAACCTTTCTTTAAGTATCTTCCGAGCCTCAGTATAAGCAACTTCTGGCTGTTCAACCATGTATTGCAACTGCTCGCCAACCCTTTTCGCCTTAATTTCCGGCCAAGTGTTGATTTAATAAGTATAACTTTTGCTTGGTAGGTATATGAACAGAGTCTACTAAAGCATCAAAGGCATTTTGCCACAGGAAGAAACTGGTCTTGTCTTCTTCCGATCCGGTGAAGATCCCTGGGTTCCTGTGCTGTAGTTGCCTGTTTGCAGGCATCTTGTTTTGCATCGTGTAGTATAGCTTCGCTCGGCTCTACGGGCGGGTTTTCGATATTTTCGCTTGTTTCGTGACCACGAAAACTCATTGTAGAATATTTTCGCTACTATAGACAAGTCTTTGACTGTATCTATACCGTCTTGGTAGTGTAAATATGACACAGGTCTTACGGCTCGTATGGATTTATGGCCGATACCGATCTAGCTATCTTAGAGTTATAGATACACAACAACTGTGACGACAGGACTATGAAAATGTACAATATTATCTTCTACGAACCGTCAAACTACAATATAAACAAAATAAGCTAAAATTACAAAAGGAAGATTCAAAATATGCAGCAAAATATAGCAATACTTACGACTTGTGTGCCAACTGTAAGCATGCCACTTCGCGAATCTTTCGTTCCTAAAAGCGGGCGACTAACATGCATAGCAACCCAAGATAAACGACTGAGAGGGCGTAACACTCCAGCTATTCAAAAACAGCAATGACAGTCGAGAGAAGCTCAGATTGAACTTTCACTCATTGAGTGTGAGTGAGCTTTTAGAATACGGGCGTAAACGACAGAAAAGAAATTGTGTTAAAGTTGGAGATGTTGTAGTTATTCACGAAGAGAACATACGTAGAGTAAAGTGGAAACTCGGTAGAGTCGAGCAACTGATTAAAGGAAAGGACGGGGCTATTCACTGAGCGGTAGTTAGGAAATTATAGACAAAGGAGGA
This sequence comes from Paramuricea clavata, assembly GCA_902702795.2. Classification (NCBI taxonomy): domain Eukaryota; kingdom Metazoa; phylum Cnidaria; class Anthozoa; order Malacalcyonacea; family Plexauridae; genus Paramuricea; species Paramuricea clavata. The sequence continues at coordinate 8,882 of CACRXK020001083.1, read as the reverse complement.
AAATGTATGGAAATTAGACGGCCAATTCAGAAATTATACCCGGTGGAGTTATCGGAAGGCGATGAAGAAATTGTAACGATAGGAGATAGCACGGAGAATGCTTCAGAGAAAGACGATCAGAAGACGGAATTGAGAAAGAGACCAATACGTGAGGCAGAAAGAAAGGCACAAGCGAAGAAACAAGAACTGGTTGAATCCGGACGTCCATACGCATTAACGTTGTTAACATTTAGTTACTTTAATTCAGTTATGAAACTGTTAAGTTGACCATTGTAAGTCACAAGTCATGGTCAACGGGGGAATTGTAGGATATCTATGGACATGATTAGGATAGTAAAGTAGAAAACGCAAATTGCATGACGGGACAGAACATATATGTGTATGAGAAGTATGCGCAAATTAATGGGAAACATATATTTTATACGTTGAGTTTTAGTTTATTAAAGTAATTTATACAATTAATACTTTCCACCCAGTGTGAGTCGAGAAATAGTTGGATTAAAATATCCTTATTAATAACATACAAATGTTTGCCACGGGTCAGTAAGTGCAATCGGTCTATAGAAAGAAATTTCAAAATGTGTCATATCTTCAAATCATCGATAGTAACTATAGATGTTTCTTGTCCCAGCCATGCATAACCCGATAATCTAGCTATCTAAGTAAATAAAAAACTAAAAAAATCATAACAAGCTCTTGCAACAATTTTATGGCAACTACAATTGCAAATGCTCACTGAGAAGAGTACTTTAATCCGTGTAAGGCCCAGATGATTGTATTCCTGATGTGTATTCATCTTCCTGAACGTCTGGGGCCGGTTGTATAAAAACGTGATTAAATTTAAGTTAATACAGTTAAGTTAAGATAATATAGTTAAAGGACATTGGCAACCAAAATTTTTATTGCTTATATCTATTAGGTATGCTTACGGAATACTTAATTTTATATTTTGGCCGGTTTGTCGCATTTAGTTGTTGAGAAAATGTAATAAAAAGTTCAACAGTAGTCCGCCATTTTGAAAATAAACACTTGTGCCACAGCATACATTATCTGACGTCAGTAGATGGGTAAACACAATTTCATGACTATAAAACAATACCGAGTATTACCACGCGTAGTGCACTTTGAGCCTAAACGAAGGGCAGAAACGTTTTACCAAGTATGTTCCTTATTTGTAACACTATTTCTGATAGTATATCAGTCCTAGTCCGTGTTAAATAAACGCAGTAATTCGAGTATAAACAAGGCAAACACTAATGCAATATTTTATGATCAATTACCTGTATTGTAAATTGCGCCATTCCTTGCTTTCCCAGTCGCTCGATATGTTTTTATCTGATAGTGTAGGCTTCTCTTGTTTGATTGCGAAAAGTATTGGCCAGTATAACGCTCAAAACGACATATTTTTGGCTAACACGACACGCACGCAATAGAATTCTCACTTGTAGTTTTGGTGCTACCCATCTAATGACGTCACAAAATTCGTTGACCTTCGAAGGTCATTTTTTCCAAGATGGCGGCGACACACAAAGTTTGCATGCATTTTACTCCTAGAGTAAAATGTTCGAGAAGGAAATAATAATATTTTCATAGTTAGGTTGTCAAGTAGGATTGAAATAGCCAATAAAAATTTTCGTTGCCAATGTCCTTTAAGTGGAAACGTCGTCCAACAAGAAGCGCCTATTTGAGAGTTAATCATTATTTAACTACAAAATAGTGATTAAAAAAGTGATTAAGAGTTTTATACAACCGGCCCCTGGTTGCATTCCTGGAAGACAACCAAGATAAATGAAGTGCTAAGATATAGAATATATATTGCAATTTAAACATTGGTACTTCAATATAACAGTAATAAGCAGTAATAAGATAACTTCTGGCAACCAGGGTGTTAGATACAAATGGATTAAAAGGACAGCTCCTGCATTTAGAAAATAGTTGTTATGAGCTAAAGGCAAGGAAAGGAAATCTCATACAAATCTCATAAAGTATACTTATTTTTAATTTCAAAAGAAAGATCATGTATCTTTATCATCTGAGGAGTCTGGTCCCTTGATGTATTTAGCTGGTTATATTATACGCTCGCCAGGGCCGTAGCGAAGGGGGGTATTGGGGGGTGGTTGACCCCCCCCCCCAACTTTTTTAGAATTGACATTTTCGGAAAATCAGGTTGGTCATTCGGAAAATTACGGCAGTAATAGTATAACAAAATTTTAGTTGTTTAAACAGAGAAAATATTATAAAATTGTATTTTCAGCATCATAAACTGATTTACAAAATCACAGCATTCACATGGATAACATTTAACAAATCGTAGATCGGTAAATGTTTTTCGGTTTATTACTTCCCAGGGCCGTAGTAACGGGGGGGGGGGGCAGCCCTCAATATATCTTTAAAATACTGACAATTGATTAATTTTAAGCGGCTACATTGCCCATGACAAACCGCAAAGAATCGTATTACCCATATACGCCTTCGCCCATTTAGTTCTTCTAAATTGTAAGCAAATCAATTGTAAATTTCGACGTGCTAAAACTCTGTTTTCTAACCATCAGAATTCTGTCAAAACTTCCCCCAAAGTCCACGAAATGGCATTTCAGAGACTCTAAGAAGAACCCCTATAAAAAGAACTTCCTACAGAACTGCACGCTTCTGTACGGAACTGCACGCTTCTGTAATGTCTGTGTGTAAAATATGAGTATTTTTTTTGTAAATTGCGTTTTCATTTTCCGGATAGCAAACACCTTCGTGACTTCGTATGCCATGAAATATTCGGAAATTTTTTTCGTCATTCGGAAATTTTTGGCCTACACCCCCTCCCAACTATGCATGCTTAGCTACGGCTCTGAGGTCGCTCGCTTTACCAGAACAGTAGGAACTGCCAACAGTGTAATTCACCCCGAAATATACATATTCAGGCACTGATGCTGTCCATGAGAGTTGATACTGGGCACAACCTGTATATTGCTTCAATTTCAAGAGGTGGCCCCTGGTAACCCCATCCATGGATTGCGAGCATAGCTGATGCATGTGAATTGACATTTAGAAAGAGTACAAATGAAGAAGTAATCACATATATTCCAGCTGAATCAATGGTAAATGAAGTCTTGTCTTCAGCATCTGTTAATGGCCTATGGAACAACGTTGTAGACAATTTTGACATTGAGATTTCCAAAGAATGCAATTCATTGTGTTTGGAAAATTTTATCACGTTGTATACAAAAGTTAGATGTTTTTCATTTGCAAAAAGCATTGTTAATAAATATAAACTTAGTATAAATGTGTTGAAGAAGAAAGCTTTGCGAAAAGAATTGAAGAAAAAGAGTGAGGAACAGTAAACTTTCTATTCAAATGCATATTTTTCAGGTTTTTATATAGTAATAGTATAAAGTAGCCATAATAAACCAAAACCATCTTAATTATATTTAAATTATTTACAATATGTTCGAACATGTCACATGCCTTCCTGCTCAATTTATTAAATGAGTATTTATTCAAGTTGTGTATAGATTAATTTTGCAGACTTTTGTAAAATCCCTAACATTATATTTGTTCAGAAACAACAGATTTAAGGAAACCTACGTAGTTCAAATCCCCCATTTTTAAGGAGGAGGGGATAAATCTACCCGAAAAAGACAAGAAAGGGGGGTTGAAATAATGCGGAGTTACTGAAAAGGGGGGGGGGTTAAAAAAGAGGGGATGAGCAAAAAAAAGCTGTCGTAAAAATTAAGAAACAAGATTTTTTGAACAAGGAATAAGAAGTGCAAAAGAAATGAAAACTTCAGGACTAGGATTTTTAGTCTGCAAACCAAGACGTCATTTCCGACGGTCATTCTTCGCTTGGAAAGTAACGGTCTGCGGACCCGAGCAGGAATTCGATTTCCGTGACGTATGTCTGTTGTCTATGTTTGCCAATGAAAACGTATGTTACAGCGAGAGCACGCGTTGCCGGTGCGCGAGCGCGTGTATAACGCGTGTAGGACCACACGAACGGAGCCACGTTCTTTTTTATAAAAATATAAATTATGAATATACTTGTAGTTTATTCTGAAAATACGAGGGAAACTTTGAAGAAGTATACCCAGAATACAACTACTGTATCAATGACAATATGGATTAAAGTAAACACCTCTCAGTTGGAAAATATGATGTGTGTTTTGGAAAATATAATTGTTTTAGAAGTTATTTGAATATATTGAATATTTTCAACTTCAATACTGGGCGACGCCGAAGAGGATTGTCTAAATAGTATGTCGACCATGAAAAAGTCGCATAGAGTGTTATCAATAAAAACATGGTGAGAAAAATTAGTATGATATATCATACTGGAATTTCAAAATGTTATTCTCGGTCCAACAGCCAGACTATAAACTTCCACAGCTCGTTCGAAAGATTGTGATTTGAACCACTGTAGTCTGCGAAGAATATAATTTCCTACGCATTAGCCATTACAATACATTAGTACGTTATTCAAATACTGTATGAAGAAACGTGCAGACATGGACAAAGTCATGTAATCTTTGTATGTGTCAGTCCTTTTATTCTGTTCCAATTGCAGTTCATTATCAAAAGTACGGACGGACAAAATAGTATATAATATAGGACACTTTGTTTATGTCTATACCGCTCTGCAGCAAGATTATACGCCAACATTCAATCAATAATGGACCATTCCCCAATTGAACAAAATTTTGAACTCAGCAAGTCTAGACAAACATTTCCTCATAGCTTGAAAGAGCATCACAAGATTAGTAATATTGCAAAGTTTCGTTGCAAAATGTTGTAAAATGCGGATAATATAGCCTTGCGAAGTTTGCAATTTTCAGTCATTTTAGATCACGAACGGATCGTAATACAAAATGACTAAAAATTACAAACTTCACAAGGCTATATTATCCGCATTTTACAACATTTTGCAACGAAACTTTGGAATATTACTAACGTTATGACGCTCTTTCAAGCTATGATGAAATTTTTGTTTAGGCTTGTTAAGATCAAAATTTTGGAAAAGTGGTAACCATTTCCCGTTTGTAATCTAAAATGACTGAAAATTGCAAATTTCGCAAGGCTATATTATCCGCATTTTACAACATTTCACAACGAAACTTTGGAATATTACTAATTTTGTGATGCTCTTTCATGCTATGATGGAATTTTGTCTAAACTTGTTGAGATCAAAATTTTGGTTAATTGGGGAATGGTCCATTGCATGCATTCATTGCATTGGAAAAGCATGGTCTTGAACTTGTTGTAAAACCTTTATTAAAGTTAATCTGATAGTTGAAGATCCTAGAATCTAGCGAAACTATCGGCAAATACATACAGTTTAAGCGTTTTTGATTGTTCAAATTCACTTTAGTTAATATGTACGTCTAATACGTACATTAGCATGCAGTGTGTTGTCTAACTAAGGGGCTGTTTAGCACGCCTGAACCAGGCGAACTTATTAATTTAGTCGTGCTTAATATTAAGTGCAGTGCTCAATTGATTTAGACGCCGTGCTTCTCATGTGCTTAATTCATTGTCCTTAGTAAATTTAAATCTATTCTTGACCGCAGCTGATGTATTCTTGTAATTAGTACTTAGTAATCTATATAATTGGTAAAATGGTTTAAGTTTTTGGTTTACGAAACACAAACAGTGCTCAATACCATATAGATCGAGTGTAACATAGTTTTTCGTTTTACCTCAAAAAAACACAACAGTCTGTTTCATCCGTATAGGAATCATCAGGTGGTCCGTATACGGATGAAACAGACTGTTGTGGTTTTTTGAGGTAAAATGAAAAACTATAAATAGTAATATACTGTAGGTAGTGTAATAGTTGCAAATTAATTTATAGTTGTATTGTTAATTTTGGTAGTTTGCAAACGGCTCCTTGAAAAGCAGGTGCCTATGTGCCCTGAAGGACTCCCGTTTTAAATATTTTTAAATAATAAATTAATAATAATAACAAAATAATGACCGCTCCCTTAAAGACAAAGAAAAACAAAGAGTTTCAGTCCAAAGCGCTTAGCGTGCGTGCGCACGGGCGAAGCGCAATCACGAAGATAAAGCACTTTTGAATAGAAAAACCACTTTTGAATTTGTATTAATGAGCCATTTTTCAAACCAAATTGATTATAATGGACCCATTGCAGTTAACGTAAAATGAGCTACAACGTTACTCGAAATGCAGTGGATAAATCCTTTATTACTGTATTCCTTTATTTTCTGCGGGTCAGTAGGTGCAATCGATCTATTCAAAGAGATTATGAAATGTGCCAAATCTTCAAATCAACGACAGTAACTATATGTTTCCTGTCCCAGCCATAACCAGAATCTGTGATTGCATCTTATCCTCGCGCCGTTCTGGGAGTAAGCCCTGGACGAGGGTACTAATTCCACTCGAACATAACAAAGTGCAAAATCATCCTCCATTATGTGATGGACGATTTTCGACGTTATGCTCATGCGTGAGTACCAGCTCTGGTAAAAAGTTGGGTGTTTTTTCATATTGCAAAGCTTGAAAGCCTTAATTTCACATGTATCTTGCTGTCGACAGTATATTTTTGCGAATCTAAATTTTAATTCAATTTTAAACAAGTCAGCATTTTCATGAATTAGTGGCTGTCAACAGTGAAACAAAGTTTGAAAGGCGTGAACACGAGTTTTGTGGAAGACGAGCCTAACTGATTTTAATAATTTACGTGTCTTAACTGGCTATGTTTGGGTAAGTGGTAAATAATTCAGTTGAAAAATTCCAAACCCTACATCCTTTGTGTTGTCAAATTGATTGATATTTGCGAAATTATTAAGCCATTCTGAACCCCAATAATTTGTTTTATGGAAGCTGGCATTTATTTGTAATTCACTGCAGAAAAAATGTGAAATCCATACTATGAAATTTGCAATTGTACCACTAAAGCCATGGTATACCATATACAATTTCGATACTATATCCATAGTGTGGAAATACAATTATTATGGATAATCAAAATCCATTCTATTTCCAATAAAGCCGTCCATACAATTTCCATTCTATAACCTTCTATGGATTTTCAAAATATTTTCCATGGATTGCAGTAGTATTATAATTGTTTATTTAGGAGAATTCGTCCAGCGCAATGTGTTTTAGCGTGTGTCAAAAATGGTTTTTTACCTGCAACAAATGTGGCTTGATCAAAATGTTGTGAAAGCTTGTACTTGTGAAGCAAATATTTTTTACCGCATTTCTCGGCAACACAACTTTTTCAGTTTCTCCAGCTTTACGGCAAAGTTTCGAAACGTTTTCCCCTATTATTTTTGATTAAATTAAAGCAGCCATATTAATAGCCAAATAACTGCAAATCAGCGATATCAATATTTTCTTAGCCTGCGAACAGGCTCTCAAGCTGAATTGAGAGCCTGCATCGATGACTAATGAATTTGAATATCTGCCCCGTAACGTTCGTTTTTCCAAATATGGAATGTCTATCCTTATATGGTGTTGTTTACAACTTTCGTGCAAACTAAATTTAGACCGTGCAAACTAAATTTAGACCGTACAGTTTATACTGTTTAACGAAATATAAGATATTCAAGTAAAAGTTCAAATGTTTTAAATACTGTTTTCTTAAAACAGAACATTTCGTGCTTTGAGATAAGATGGCCAAGACCAATTTGATCAGATAATGTGTTTTTTATGCATAGTGCTTCAGCAGTTGACATATATAGAGCTCAGCGGAAACATATAAATTATAGCATCTGACCAATGAGAATTTCGCGTCACGACTTGAGACGCAGATATTCAAATTCATCAGTAATCGATGCAGGCTCTCAATTCAGCTTGAGAGCCTGTTCGCAGGCTAAGTATCCACAAAAACATTAACTCTAATAAATTGCGGCCGCAAGTCGTGTGTTTAGTCACGTTTTGTATTCGTTGTTTTGAGAAAGGTTTCAAGGGTTGACAGAATTAAAGTTATATTTTGTTTAAATCGCCGTGAATTTTGATGAATAAGTCGAACGTTTTATTACATGGCGCCCATGCAACGTGGGAAACCCATGATCGTTTGGAAGTCCTACTATCGTGAAATCGAGTGAAATGTCTATTGTCTACCGAAGCTGAGCAGAGTCTGGAACGGACTGTTGCTGTTCGACAGGCACATCGAGGAGTTTTAACAAGACTTGTGAAAAGAGGTCAAAGAACATTTAGAGAGTTCAACTGTATCGAATGAATCGCACGAATATGAATGTTTACAAATAATTACTGGATTAATCGAAGCGAAAGGGAAGTTGCTGGAATCGTTGGATGAAAATGTGCTTGTCAAGGCAAAAATCGAAGACATCGAATATGAGGTAAAAGAGTCGTCATTGATTGCTGAGAAGATTATCGAGGTGAGGCGTAAGATTAACAATTTAGTCAATTTACTTAGGAAATGTGATGATGATAGTTCAAATCATAGTTAATATAGAAGGTCTTCTATATTAACTATGTTCAAATACGTCTAAATCTTTATCAAGTGTTCAAAATAGTGAAATACCGTGGAATAATCAGAGCCAGTAGAAGCCGATTTGAAACAAGAAATCGGCTTATAGTGAAACAAACACGCAAGACAACACGAACACGACGGAGATCGTTTCAGATCTCATTCTTATGCTCTCGTTGCCGATATCGAGAAGGCTTTCCACATGATTTCAATAAAGGAAGAAGAACGAGATGCCTTACGTTTTCTTTGGTTAAAAAGTGTAGATCAAGGTTTAAAAGAGAACGCAGTGTATCGTTTCTGCCGTCTTGTGTTTGGACTGAAACCCAGTCCAGCTATCCTTGGTGCCACTACAAAGCGTCATCTTTCGAACTGTTCGGAAACTGAACAGGCCCGTAGCTGAGGGGGGGGGGGGGCTGGGGGGGGCGGGGCCCCCCCCCC
>CACRXK020001082.1:10826-47452 GCA_902702795.2 Paramuricea clavata | reverse complement strand
ATTTCAGTATACTTTTTAGCCACAGCAGAGCTCGAACCAACTGAGCTACAGAGAGACAGTCGTCGAGCTCTAACCAACTGAACTACAGAGAGACAGTTGTCGAGCTCTAACCAACTGAGCTACAGAGAGACAGTTGTCGAGCTCTAAGCAACTGAGTTACAGAGAGACAGTCGTCGAGCTCTAACCAACTGAACTACAGAGAGACAGTTGTCGAGCTCTAACCAACTGAGCTACAGAGAGACAGTCGTCGAGCTCTAACCAACTGAGCTACAAAGAGACAGTTGTCGAGGTCTAACCAACTGAGCTACAGAGAGACAGCTGTCGAGCTCTAACCAACTGAGCTACAGAGAGACAGTTGTCGAGCTCTAACCAACTGAGCTACAAACCAACTGAGCTACAGAGAGACAGTTGTCGAGCTCTAACCAACTGAGCTACAGAGGACAGTTGTCGAACTCTAACCAACTGAGCTACAGAGAGACAGTTGTCGAGCTCTAACCAACTGAGCTACAGAGAGACAGTTGTCGAGCTCTAACCAACTGAGCTATAACCAACTGAGCTACAGAGAGACAGTTGTCAGCTCTAACCAACTGAGCTACAGAGAGACAGTTGTCCAGCTCTAACCAACTGAGCTACAGAGAGACAGTTTTCTATCTAGTTTCCTAATTATTACAATTTGTGCGTTTTTAACTTCTTACCAGTCTTCTCCCCATCCTGCTTCTTCTGGTCATCCTTAGACTCTCCAGTCTGGACATACGCGATATTGACTTTCTCCTGCAGTTTGTCTGCCAGAGCTTCGGTCGCGTCACTCGTGCCAGTGCCCTGGGTCTCTGATTTTGTGCTGCTCGGCTCGTCGTCACCAGGTTTATGTTCTCGTCGGCTATCGGTTTCTAGGAGACCATGACGTGATGTTTCCAGTAAACACACCGTTGCTATGACTAACTGACCACCATTTTCTTCCTCGAAACGTGTAAGTACTTGTTCTTCAAGACTAGAGGAAAAAGTTGAAGGTTTTTACGCAAGAAAACTTCATTCCTTTTTTATGTTTATTCATTTTACAAAACACTTCGACCGTCAGAGCTATCCAGTAGAAATAAAATTAGTTTAGTTTACGTTTCCTCCTGTAGTTAAACTGGATATATAAGAGATGATCCTTACTGGACCTCTAGGAAGAACAGTTTAGAACTGATAGAGCTATCCAGTATAAATAAAGTTAGTTTAGTTTAGGTTTCCTCCTGTAGTAACACTGGATCAATAAGAGATGATCCTTACCGGACCTCTAGGAAGAACAGTTTAGAACTGATAGAGCTTTCCAGTATAAATAAAGTTAGTTTAGTTTAGGTTTCCCCCTGTAGTAACACTGGATCAATAAGAGATGATCCTTACTAGACTTCTAGGAAGAACAGTTTGAGAAACAACAACCAACGCTACAATGAATTGTACCTTAGTAAGTCATCCGATAAAGACTGTATCTTCTCATTGACCATTTTGAATACACCGTAGACTCGGAGTTCTTCACAAGCAAGGGAGAGCCATAGAGGATTAGCTGAACCTTTTTTACTCAAAAGTAATTTCATTTGCTCGTCATCAAGACGTTTATTGTAGCGAGATAGGGTGTTCACAACGATTGCCTGAAAAGATAGAAAGTATAATCTGTATTCGACAAAAGCCATTATTGACGGGTTTTTGAACATGGGAATTTCGAGCCAAGAATTGGTTGGAATCAGGAATAGTTCCAAAAAATGCAGCCATTGCCCCTCGAGCTATAACCAACTGAGCTACAAGTGTTGAGCTCTAATCACAAGTTGATGCATTTATTCTATGAATTTGTTTTATGAATTTTCTCTAATATTTAGAATAAACGTTTTGTAAAAAAGTTGTCGAGCTCTAATCACAAGTTGATGCATTTATTCTATGAATTTGTTTTATGAATTTTCTCTAATATTTAGAATAAACGTTTTGCAAAAAAGTATACCTTTCTTGATTCATAATCCAGTTCTCCGACGATAATCTCAGTGGGGTTTGTTTTATACGACCTGAGCAAGCGATGACATTCTGTCTCGTCTATCATTGATAGAACAATACGAACATTTGGAGAGACCACCTCAGGCAGCCATCTTGTTAGATACTGGAGCTTATCACTGTCCATCTAGGGGGGAAATTAATGATTAGCAAACTTCACTATACGTTCAACTCATTCTTTGACTTAATTACACTATTTCTAAGTCGCTATACTGGATAGCTCTATCAGTTCTAAACTATTCTCCCTAGAGGTCCAGTAAAATCATCTCTTATTCATCCAGTGTTACTACAGGAGGAAACCTAAACTAAACTAACTTTATTTACACTGGATAGCTCCATCAGTTCTGAACTGTTCTTCATAGAGGTCCAGTAAGGATCATCTCTTATTGATCCAGTGTTACTACAGGAGGAAACCTAAACTAAACTAACTTTATTTATACTGGATAGCTCTATCAGTTCTAAACTGTTCTACCTAGAGGTCCAGTAGGAATCACGTCTTATTGAACCAGTGTTACTACAGGAAAAAACCTAAACTAAACTAAATTGCCTTCAATGAATATTGAATCCAACAAATGCGCTTTACACAGCAGTGAGCGTACCGTACCTGATTTACTGCGTCGACAAATACAATGGTAGGAGGAGTGTTTGGATTAGAAAGGAGAGAATTAGCCAGCTGTACTAAGGAGTCCAGATCACTGACGACATCTGTCTAATAATAGAAAATAAGACTAACAATTAATGAGAGTTGACATGAGAGTTTTCTCAACTTTCATTGCTTGATCAAACGAGAACAAGAGTTGCATGAGAGTTGACAAGCGAGAATTTACATGAGAGTTTTCTCAACTTTCATTGCTTGATCAAACGAGAACAAGAGTTGCACGAGAGTTGATAAGCGAGAGTTTACATGAGAGTTTCCTCAACTTTTATTGCTTGATCAAACGAGAACAAGAGTTGCATGAGAGTTGACAAGTGAGAGTTTACATGAGAGTTTACTCAACTTTCATTGCTTGATCAAACGAGAACAAGAGTTGTATGAGAGTTGATAAGCGAGAGTTTACATGGGAGTTTTCTCAACTTTCATTGCTTGATCAAACAGTTGCATGAGAGTTGACAAGTGAGAGTTTACATGAGAGTTTACTCAACTTTCATTGCTTGATCAAACGAGAACAAGAGTTGCATGAAAGTTAATAAAGCATGCTTACCTTTCGAGGATTCAGTTCCTTCGTAAGTCGTTGAAGGAAAAACGCCAAGTCAGTTGAGCCGGGCGTTGCGCCGACGAAATGAAAATACACTTTCCATTTCAGCATTTGCCTACAAAGGAATCGTTTGAAATTAAACATCTCACAAATGGCGCTTCATGCATTCTCTGATTCTCAACTGTGATCATACTGCAATTTGCTAGTCGAAATTCCTTTCAACGTACAAGCGAAATCATTATAATGCAATGTACGGTGCAACTTTGCACTTTCGAGTTCTACACGTCAGCAAATAGTGTTCGATTATGTCCGACCAAATTATGACCAGAAACGTGCGCTGGACTGACAAGTTACCAAACTCATATTCAGAATTATATTAAACTCTGACGGTAGCGTGAATCATGGCCGGATTTTGAGGGGAGGTGTGTACCTCTCCCGAAATCGTTTTGTACCTCCCCTGAAAAGCCGTTTGCACCTCCCCTTTGCAAAGTTTCAATGATAAATCAAAGTGAAAATATGATGGTTGCTTAGGGTCTAAATTTCGTAAGAACGTTTTTCTGTAAAACTGAAACAGTCATAGCCATTCGTCTCTGTGTCAAGTACCCTTTTAATGCAATGTTTTGAACGAAATTTTATAGCAATTGTAATGAAGGGCAAAATTGCATGAGTTGTACAGTCATAATTCATTGATACACTGATACATATGTACACTACATGCATACGTCACGTCGTTGACTTTGGACCGTTCTAAGCCCTAACTTTCCATGGGGGTCGTGAACTAGATCATACCCTGGGTACCAGAGCCTCTTATGAAGTGAGGACTGATACCCAGGGTAGCTAGACACTGCACCTCCCCTAAATTTTTTTCCATCTCTCCTCCTATTTCCACTAAAATCCGGTCTTGCAGTGGAGATGAAAGTCAAACCTTTCCAACATCTTGGGCAGGTTTATCAATCTGAATATGAGACTTTTCGACGGCATCGTGAGCTGACTTTGCCATAATCGCGGACTTTCCAGACCCCGCGTTGCCAACGAGTAATAACGGAGCCTTCTTAGGATTGCTTCGGATATATTCCTCAATCTATGAAATACAGCATCAGTGTTAAAACAATGAACATCCCCTTATTAGACAGGGAATAGAATCATGATGTCTGCGATCTCTCGCCCTGCATATATGCATGTTGTTTTGTAACTGCAGTTTGTAACCAGTATTACAGTACGTATTACCTTGGCGAGGACGTTGTCCCTTCCCAGAACACATTGCGACCTGATATCAAGAAATGACTAAAAAAACAAGTTAAATAATAAATGGTAGTTATGTAAAGTATAAGGCAAATGCAGATGTATATTATGGACATATAACACGACCTGCGAGTTTATTAAACGGCTTCAAACACGACTATACAAATTCAATAGATATACCGCCTTATTAGTATTCTTTATATAAAAAAATACTAATGAGGACACGACAACAATAGATACTGCATTATTAGTATTCTTTATTTAAAGAATACTAATTAGGAGTGTTTTATCAGGTTTAAAGCCTCTGCACGTGACATATTATAGTTGACATGATTTGCCTATAAGCTTATGAATTATTAATGAGTGTTTGAATTATGCTTAATTGTTTTCCTAGTTAATTTTTTCAATTAAAAGGGCTCAAATGCGCCTTAAAAACCATCGTTCAAAATGCTCTTTCCAGCTATGGTAATGGTTTTCGTTCTTCTTGCCCAGATCAAAATTTCGTCTATATATAGCTGGAATCATCGATTGTGTACTCCTTGATCTATAACGCTATACTAGTTTCACGTTACTGAATGAATCCCTTTCAGACACCTGTGCATTATGTACTTCAATCTAAAGACAACGTACACCTTGAGTCTTTGTATACCAGCTCAAGTACGTGGCAAAAATCATTCGACTACCAGTCAGGTACGACTAAAATATTAAAATCTTCGCATCCTGCATATTTTGTACTTCAAATCAACTTACTGTTTTGTAAAAGAAAGATTCCTTGTTCACTATTGCATTCAACATTATAATGATGGATGTTCGGTTCCTTTCAAAGAATAATATAAAATCCTAAACGTCCGCACACTAAATTTAACTACTAGCTTTACTTATACTGTACTGGAAAGCACTATCAGTTCTAATTAAACTATTCTTCCTATATAGGTCCAGTGTTACTACAGGAGGAAACCTAAACTAAACTAACCTGGATAGTTCTATCAGTTCTAAACTGTTCTCCCTAGAGGTCCAGTAAGGATCATCTCTTATTGATCCAGTGTTACTACAGGAGGAAACCTAAACTAACTTTATTTATACCGGATAGTTCTATCAGTTCTAAAGTGTTCTTCCTAGAGGTCCAGTAAGAATCATCTCTTATTGATCCAGTGTTACTACAGGAGGAAACCTAAACTAAACTAACTTTATTTATACTGGATAGCTCTATCAGTTCTAAACTGATCTCCCTAGAGGTCCAGTAAGGATCATCTCTTATTGATCCAGTGTTACTACGGTGCATTCAACAATTCCTATTTCGGTCTAGCGTAAACGGGCCCATGACACAATTACGAAATTCGATTCCTTTAAAAGCCTCTAGGAAGACAAGCAATCCTTACCGGGAACTGTTCACAGATAACTTGTTTAAGTTTGACAAGTTTCTGCTGCGCGAACGAATCTGGGTCAACAAACGCATCTTTTAAACTTTCTGGTAGTTTCGACGCGAAGTCACCATCACGGATTAAAAACAGAGCTAAAGACAAAATGTTGTCTGATTAAGGCCTGAATTCGAACGTTCTTCTTGCTATAGTAGCTAAATATACATAACCAGACCCTCTGATTATTTATCTGCCATGGTTTCCGGCCATATTCAGTCAAATTTGCAAAATAATTTAACTATTGTCCAAAACCAAGAACTAGCTACAACTACCAAATGCCATGAAGAAGTGTTTATTGCATATTTCTCTGCTCATTCCAATCTGCATTTACCCTATTGATGCCTAATTCTCAATAACTTCTCAATATATCCCTTTGACTAGGCTTGCTACAAGTCAACCTCGTATAAACGCGAGGAACAACGAAGTCGCAAGCAGCGAAAGTCTACCTTTGACAAGAACTTAAAGTGCACCACAGCTAAGCTTAATTCGCTCAGCCAATGGACCTATTACCCAATGAACAAAATTTTGATCTAGACAGGTCTAGACAAAAATTTCATCACAGCTTGAAAGAGCATCACAAAATTTATGGTAATATTCCCCTGCTAAATATAGCCCTGCGAAGTTTTCAGTCATTTTGTATTATTATTTCTGAAAAAAGGTATCAATCCCCCTGTGCCATAATACAAAATGACTGAAAAACAGCAAACTTCGCAAGGCTATATTATCCGCATTTTACAACAACGAAACTTCGGAATATTACTAATTTTGTGATGCTCTTTCAAGCCGTGATAAAATTCTGGTCTAGACTTGTCTTGATCAAAATTTTGTTCATTAGGTAATTGGTCCATTGTCATTGACCAGGACAAAACTGTACACAAAAGATGACAATTCTAATACTATCATAAAATATTTCTTAGACTTGGTAAAAATATTCCTGCAGTTACTTTCTTAAAACAATCATGAAAGCCCAGGTGGCTTTTAGAGTGTAAACAAAGTAAACAGCAGCTGACAACTTTTGAGGAATTCAAGAAATATTACAAAGCTTGCAAATTGTTGTTTAAAGAAAACATTTTCTTCCAAAGATGATGCATGGCTATGTATTGAAAGTGCCCATTCACTTGACGGTTCGATTCACTTGACGGTTTGATAGTTGCTTCGCTAAATGCCTGATATCACGTTCCGGCACAATAAGCTTACCGTTTGGATTACATTTTCTGTATGCTCCATGAACAATCTCCATTTCTGTTACGGACAGACCATAGATCCATCCATATTGAGCAGCAAGATTGTAAGTAAGATCTCCAAATGTTGGAATCCAACCTGCACGCTCACTATCAAACAGGCAAACAGACAAAAATTTTAGTATCTCAAACGCGGTGGTCCAGTCTACAAAAAGCTGTCGTGGTTTGTGTCTGAACTACCTGAAAAAGATATCTCAAACGTGGTGGTCCAGTGTAGGTAGTAGTCTACAATAAGCTGTCGTGGTTTCTGTGTGAACTACCTGAAAAAGATATCTCAAATGTGGTGGTTCAGTGTAGGTAGTATTCTACAATAAGCTGTCGTGGTTTGTATCTGAACTACCTGAAAAATATATCTCAAACTTGTCATACTTACCAAGTTAAATTTAAAAAGTAAGGTAAGACATTCTCCTCATGACATCGATCAAGCACTTCTAAACAAATCCTGATCGTTTCTTCTGATGTGGAATCTTTAGGAACACCCTGTAAGCAGACAAAAACTCGTCAGCATTTACTGTATGCTCATTCTCAATGGGTTAATACAACAAGAAATTTTAACCAAATGCATCTTTCTTAACCCTTTAAGTGGCAATGCGCTCAGATGTGCCCTACTTTATTATTTTACTCTATCTAACACCAGACGATTTTACTCATCAGGAGAAGAGAGCTGCCACTCAATGGGTTAATATGCAGTCATGAAATTGGTCCAAAATACATTCTATTGCTAACTGTCAGTAATATATGGGCTTAAGAGTTATACATACCCATCTCAAATCACACTCGACCAAATGAAGCTTGCGCTGTTCACACCACAATCGAAGATCAGGAAATACCTTTAGGAAGATTGTCGGAGATTAAAATTGATGAAGAATGATGATTATAACTCAAATATACTGGATAGATCCATCAGTAAAACTGCTCTTTCTAAAAATGCCCAGTGAAAGCCTTCCCTTGCAACAGGAGGAAACCTAAACTAAACTAACTTTATTTATACTGGATAGCTCTATCAGTTCTAAACTGTTCTTCCTAGAGGTCCAGTAAGAATCATCTCTTATTGATCCAGTGTTACTACAGGAGGAAACCTAAACTAAACTAACTTTATTTATACTGGATAGCTCTATCAGTTCTAAACTGTTCTTCCTAGAGGTCCAGTAAGAATCATCTCTTATTGATTCAGTGTTACTACAGAAGGAAACCTAAACTAAACTAACTTTATTTGTACTGGATAGCTCTATCAGTTCTAAAATTTTCTCCACAGATGCCCATTAATGCCATCCCACAGATGCTGTAGGACAAATCCAGATCACTTTAAACAAAGCTGCTGTCTTTAGTATCTAGTAGAGCCGTCACATTCAAATGAAGGGAATTTGGAAACTATAATCAGACAATGGAATCACATTGTACAGCCAATCCAAACTTACTTCTTTAACTAAAACTTCTCTTTCAACATGAAAATCCTTAAAAGTCGACGAGACAAACAGACGAATCGTCTTCCATCCTCGTCTGCTCTTATTTTTCTCGATCGTCCATTTTTTGTTTGGAGAACAAGTTTTCCTCACGGCTGCCCACATTTGTGACGGTGTGTTGAGACGAAGGGAAGCTGCTTTTTCAAAAGAGATTTCAAGGTCGTTGAGATCTGAGGTGGCAGTCTCCGGCTTCTGCTCTTGTGGGACAGGGGGTTCTGGGTGATTGTTATTGGCTTCAACAGACGGCGTGGGCGACAGTCGTTTATGTGGAGTGGAATTAGGAAGTGAAGTTAAGACTGCAGGTCTCTTTGACGATCCACAACCCATACAGCCCTTTGGCTATGGAAAAAAAATAAAATTAACAAAATAAAATTAACAAAATAAAATTAACATGGCAATAAATTGATATCAATTTAACCCATTAAGCCACAAAGCACCCCAGATGATTTTACTTGTCAATGGGGAAGCTCTGCAGCTTAATGGGTTAACAAACAAATATCTGACAATGTCTCTTGTTAACCCATTGAGCTGCAATGCGCCAAAGTGTGCCTTACTTTTTTTTTACTTGTCTAACGCTAGACAATTTTACTCGTCAATGGGGAAGCTTGAGATATCGTTTTCAGGTAGTTTAGACACAAACCACGACAGATTATTGTAGAATACTACCTACACTGGACCACCACATTTGAGAAATCTTTTTCAGGTAGTTCAGACACAAACCACGACAGCTTATTATAAAATACTACCTACACTGGACCACCACATTTGAGAAATCTTTTTCAGGTAGTTCAGACACAAACCACGACAGCTTATTGTAAAATACTACCTACACTGGACCACCACGTTTGAGATATCTTTTTCAGGTAGTTCAGACACAAACCACGACAGCTTATTGTAAAATACTACCTACACTGGACCACCACATTTGAGATATCTTTTTCAGGTAGTTCAGACACAAACCACGACAGCTTATTGTAGAATACTACCTACACTGGACCACCACGTTTGAGATATCTTTTTCAGGTAGTTCACACACAAACCACAACAGCTTATTGTAGAATACTACCTACACTGGACCACCACATTTGAGATATCTTTTTCAGGTAGTTCAGACACAAACCACAACAGCTTATTGTAGAATACTACCTACACTGGACCACCACGTTTGAGATATCTTTTTCAGGTAGTTCACACACAAACCACAACAGCTTATTGTAGAATACTACCTACACTGGACCACCACATTTGAGATATCTTTTTCAGGTAGTTCAGACACAAACCACAACAGCTTATTGTAGAATACTACCTACACTGGACCACCACATTTGAGATATCTTTTTCAAGGTAGTTCAGACACAAACCACAACAGCAACATGTACTACCAAAAGATCACTTGACAATTTAAAGCAGCTTTAAATTGCAACAAATGTAACAAATCAAATTGTCTTCCATTAAACTCAGTTTAAAAGCCTTATTTTACGTCAAGTGAATAATGTCAACATCACAGACCATTTTCAATCAAAGATTAAACTTACAAGTGAGTAAGTGACAGTAATCGGTCTCACAAGCACATATACAACCGATTATTTTTAAATATATATTTGCACAACATTTAAGAGCGGAATTTGTAACCAAGTCTTTATACATCTAAATATTATAAACATACAACATCAAAGCCCAAAAACCCAGCACGATTTCGATAATAACTGATACAAAAATTAGTAAAATTACCTACTTTTCAAATAATATACACTGGCAACATAAAAAAATTCAACATGCATTCGCCCCTTAGCAAAGCAGATATTTTTTGATTACTTTTTAGCACGCATAAACAAAAGCGAGCATATAAAAGCGCTATGGCAACAGACTTTAACATGCATATATTGTTGTGATTATTTTCTAAATTACCTGCTAAGCCACAGAAAGCCATTTTAATTTTCGACAAGGAATGTCGGCCATATTTGATTAGAAAATATTTCGGAATTTTCGATTTCGGTGATGTTCAATGATAGCGAATGATAGGGAATGATGCTGAAGGATGTTCAAGGATACTGAATGATGTTCAATGATGTTGAATGGTGTTGAATGATACCGAATGATATTGAACGATGTTGAATGATAGGAAATGATACTGAATTATACTGAGTGATAATAAATGATATTGAATGATACTGAATGATGTTGAATGATACTAAATGATATTGAATGATTCTGGATGATGATGACCCTCATCCAGATGATCTTGATACGCGGAAAAGTACTGGCACTAGTTGTCAAATAGAAATCCATTTTATGATTAAAACAACTGAATATCTCCTGTAATATACTTTATTTCGATTCCATATTTTTGTCAGAGCTATAGTTCTTATAACCAAACATAATTACAAAATTTCAACTAGTTTCATAAAGAATAACAAAAGATATAATTGACTGAATACATCAAAATGGATTTCTATTCGGACAACCCTTTCTGAGCGCTGATTGGCTAAAATACGAACACGAGTTCACCTGGATAGACACACAAACGTCATGCACTGGCCCATAAGCCCGCTCATGAGCATATTACAGCATTTTGGCGCATATATGCGCGTGCTTACGAGCATATCAAAATCCGGTATCTCATAAAGCCTGCAGCACACGAGAGCTATCTGCTGAGCAAAAAGTTTCTCGTGCCTGTTAGCTCAGCCGATAGCTCACCGTGTGCGGGTACATTTTACTGAGTTTTATGCCTCATGCAACCTTTTCTCGCGTGAAAAGGTTTTCTTTTCTCCCTATCACACTATTGCGTATCGTACTAGCGTATGCCAGCGTATAGCCTGATTTCCACTAGGCGGAATTTTGCGCGCGCAGCGAAAATTTTCTTTGTCTTTTCTAATTAGTTCCACCTGAGAAATCACAAGACAAAGAAAAATTCCGCTCCGCGCGCAAAATTCCGCCTAGTGGAAATCAGGCTTATGAAAAATATCACTCATACGCCGGTATACGCTGACATACGCTAGGGGTACGTTAGGCAAAGGTTGTATACGTTTCAAGCACGGTCGCGTACGGTGGCATACGCTGGCATACGGCGAGGCAGAACATTTTTTTTAAGCATGCTCAAATATTTTGTGCGTATCGGACGTATGCTTTATAGGATAAGCATACTCTAGGCACACGCTGAAACGCTAGAGGTACACCAGATGTACTGTACTCATACGCTGGCATTTCAAAGGATTTTTGTGCATATGAAAATTATTTCACTAATTTTCATACGCTTCTCATACGTTTCTCTCATACGCAATAGTGTGACAGGGCCTTGAGCTATCCAGACACGAGTAACTTTTGGCTCAGCAGATAGCTCTCGTGTGCTGCAGGCTTAAACACGCTCCAATTAATCAAGCTCGTGAACATATTGGAGGGTCCTGAAGGGTCCCAGTTGGATTTTTATTACAAATCCCAGTCCCAGTTATTGAAATCCCAGTCAGTAAAAACCCCTTTATTTATCGGTAGATTAAACAGTTTTAAGACCTTTTAAGCAAGTGGCGGACACTTTATGAAATATTAGAGGGGGGCTCGTGCCGAAGGCACGGAAAATTTTTAAATTTGAATCCCTGAAATGGCATTTGCAGCATTCTGAGACACGCATAATCATAGAACCCAGAATTCCGGGTGCCAGAGTATGCCTGTTCGCAGGTAGTGCTGTGAATAATATAGTTAACAACAAAAATCATGACCAAAGACACCAAAAACGGATCAAAATTGTATTTTAAAATACTCTCAAAACGCAGAAAAATTGGGAATCGACTCACATTACTTCAATCCCATTCCCATTTTTGAGGACTTTATTTCCCATTCCCAGTGGCCAAATCCCAGTCCCAGCAACCCAAATCCCATTTTCCCAGTCTAAAAATAGATCAATCCCAGTTCCCATTTTACCCCTTCAGGACCCTCATATTGCAGAATTTTGGCAGATATATGGGCGTGCTCATGCCGATCATACCAGCGGCGCTTTCCATTTAATGGCCTGACTGGTCAGACCCGAATGTTTTTCTCTGTATCAATGGAAAGATCTGGTCTATGTTTCTCAAATGTCTAGCGAAAATGGACCTCATTCTAATGTTATCAAAATTTTCCGGTCAGATAGGGACGAAGCCCAAATGTTTTGTGTTTCATTCAACAATTTGACCGTTCTGACCGGTTTGGCTGTGTTAATGGAAAGCGCCCTAAAATTCGGTATCTCATAAGCACGGTCACAGACTCACTAGATCTATCATACTGTATGCCCATAGCCATGTTCATGAACATATTACAGGATTTTGGCACATTCCTGAGCATACAAAATGCGGCGCTTGCACAAAACATATCAAAACACAGCAAATGCGCCAAGCTTAATTCCCACGTTTCAAGGTTGAACAGAAAATTAACAACAACAAAAAGGCGGTTACACCACAACAGCTTAAAACCAATTACTGTGGGCTCTTGGATACAAAAGACACATAACTAATATATAAATTGTAACAGATAATTGGCTTCTCTCTTGGCCAATTTTCCGCCATTTTGGGGGTACTGCTTCTCTCACGTTTGAGAGTCTCCGCACCACGAAATACAACGTTTTAGTATAGTTATTGTTTGTTTGTATAATGGCAAATTTACAGTTACAACTTTTAAAAGTCGCTTTTCACGTTGTTTTAATTGTCTAGAATCTTTTAAGAGAGCAGACAGTACCCCCAAAATGGTGGACTTTGGCTAATTCATAGTGTACATGTACTTATAGCAGCTATTCTTTAATACAATTATACAGTAATACAATACAGCACGACTACCAGCCGAGGTTATTTAAATGTTATATTCCACAAACTCATGGATTTAATGTGCTTTTCACTGGCTTACTGTACGAGGGAGAAAATGGCCGTCCTGACGCTGGCTTCATATTCATCCAATATTCTTCATTTCGCTCCCTGAAAATTGAATTTTGAGATTTCAATGATGAGTATGCTTGGAAGAGGATTCACAAATGGAAAGAAGGGGCTATGGCATTTTGTTAAAATTTCAAAAAAAATGCCTCAACGCATTCCAAACTTTCTGAAAACTGTCGAAAACCATTAATTTCATCAAAACAAACTTTCGACTGATACACTGTAAAAACGTGTTTCGAAAATTTTAGTCAAATTCAAAGAGGGGATAACAGGCATCCCTAGGGTTAACAAAGAAAAGATATTTGGGTCACATAAAACTGTTCTTGAAGCCTAACTTACATGTGGCCAAATGTCGAAGAGTACATCGGTTTAAAAGGTTGGTGTTTATCACTGCTTTCTGCTTTGGCACCTCGTTCTTTTTCAAGCTATAATAAATAAAAGAAATATTGCGTAAAACTGATGATGATGATGATAACGGTGAAGATGATCGTGATGATGGTGCTGCATATGATGATGATGATGATGATGATGATGATGATGATGATGATGATGATGATGATGGTGGAGATGATCCTGATGATGGTGCTGCATATGATGATGATGATGATGATGATGATGATGATGGTGGTGATGATAATGATGGTCGTATTAGCGGTGGTGATTATTGTGGTGATGATGATGATAATAATATTAGTGGTAATATTTTAATACACCGCCCACCTCTTCAGAGATTGCTCGAATATGATACGCTTTAAAGCCGCAACAGCCACCAAAATATCGCACTCCCAAATCGTAGGCACTCCTTGTCAGTTTATGGACATCCCACCTTGTCAACTGTCTCGGTTCAAGGGCTATGTTTAATAAAGAAACAGGATTAGATTTAGCATACAATGCAGCATTTGGATTGTAAGGATTGGAAATGCTTAGTTTTAGAAAATGTCAGCTACATGTAAAAATTCAACTGCAATTTTTAAGTTGGCTACCAGAAACCTCTGATCACGGAGCTAATCCGGTAATTATCCCAACAATGAGTACCCAAAGAAAACCCACGACTTTGACCGAGTCTTTTTACAGCTACCAGCTACAGCTCACAAATGTAACGATTACATGTAAATTAGTTACTTGTAACGAAGCACTGGACCTGATCTTACCAAATGGATTCTCAGGAAGTGCAAGATAACCGTGTTTATTGTCAGCATCAGGACAGTGGAATCCCAGTGGTTGAAACATCAGATGAGCTTTGAGTCCTGCTTTCTCTAAACCTTCTTTCATCTTAGCGACAGCTTTTAATGATTCTTGCGGGTCGAACTTGCAGTTTACGCCAATCACATCTGCACCTGAAATGGCGGGAGCCACAGTGGTTGTCAATGTTTATTAATGGTTACGATGATGGTGGTTGCTATATGATGCTGATAAATGTAATTAACATGCTGTAATGCACTCATCTTACGTACCAGCTTTGACTAATCGTACAGCACATTCATCAGTAGGGACTCCTTTAAAATCGCCCTGAGATGTGATACAGAGACTGGCCAACACAGGCTTTCCTGTTTCTTTTAAGACCTCAACCGCCCATCCTGCTTCTTCGGAACTATGAAAATACTAAGAATAAACAAAAATTTGCTAAAACGCAAAAAGAACTCGCAATACGTACAGTCAAGTCGATCTCTTACTAGCTAAACAAACTTTCTTTATACTGGATAGCTTTGTCAATTCTAATAACTGTTCTTCCTAGAGGTCCTGTAAGGATTATCTCTTATCCATCCAGTGTTACCACAGGAGGAAACCTAAACTAAACTAACTTTATTTATACTGGATAGCTCTATCAGTTCTAAACTGTTCTTCCTACAGGTCCAGTAGAGTCATCTCTTATTGATCCATTGTGTCTCTCAGTGTCGAAATTTATTTCTTAGATTAAATTGTTGATGCCCACAATATACGCTAAAACCTAAATATACGAATTCACCCACCTCAGCAATTAAAAAATCACAGTCATGTCTCACAAAGATTTCGGCTTGTCCTTTAAAATATTCTTGCACGT
Organism: Paramuricea clavata; assembly: GCA_902702795.2. Taxonomy (NCBI): domain Eukaryota; kingdom Metazoa; phylum Cnidaria; class Anthozoa; order Malacalcyonacea; family Plexauridae; genus Paramuricea; species Paramuricea clavata. The sequence continues at coordinate 31,937 of CACRXK020001082.1, read as the reverse complement.
CTTTTTTCGATCCTCCTTGTCCGTAAATGCGCGTGGGAGACAATCCCCCAGCCCAAAGGCAGTTGTATTGTGCAGCAACTTTCTTCACGATTCTACATGCGGATTCATTGATTTCATTTCGGCCTTCCGTTCGAGACTAAATAAACAGTAATCCTCAGTAAAGGCTTGTGTTACTACAGGAGGGAACCTAAACTGGATAGCTTTATCAGTTCTGAAATGTTATTCCTAAAAGTCCAGTAAGATTCATTTCTTATTGACCGAGTGTTACTACAGGAGGAAACATAAACTAAACTAACTTCATTTATATAAACTGGATAGCTCAATCAGTTCGAAACTGTTCTTCCTAGAGATCCAGTAAGGGTTATCTCTTCTTGATGCAGTGTTACTACAGGAGGAAACCTAAGCTAAACTAACTTTATTTATACTGGATAGCTCTATCAGTTCTAAACCGTTTTTCCTAGACGTCCAGTAAGAGTCATTTCTTATTGATCCAATGTTACTACAGGAGGAAACCTGAACTAAACTAACTTTATTTATACTGGATAGCTCTATCAGTTCTAAACTGTTTTTCCTAAAGGTCCAAGAAAGCCATCTCTTATTGATCCAGTGTTACTACAGCAGGAAACCTAAACTAAACTAACTTTATTTATACTGGATAGCTCTATCAGTTCTAAACTGTTTTTCCTAGAGGTCCAGTAAGAATCATCTCTTATTGATCCAATGTTACTGCAGGAGGAAACCTGAACTAAACTAACTTTATTTATACTGGATAGCTCTATCAGTTCTAAACTGTTTTTCCTAGAAGTCCAGTAAGAATCATCTCTTATTGATCCAATGTTACTACAGGAGGAAACCTGAACTAAACTAGCTTTATTTATACTGGATAGCTCTATCAGTTCTAAACTGTTTTTCCTAAAGGTCCAAGAAAGCCATCTCTTATTGATCCAGTGTGATGACGGAATAGCAGGCCCGCAAGTCTATAGTTGCATTATTCGCAACTGTTCCAGGTTAGGGGTAATAAATGCTGCCACTTTATACTTACCCATACAGCGTGGTATGCAAATGCCTGGAGGACGTTAGATCCTGCCCTGGCAAACTCTTGATGTAAACCTTCCACTTAAACGTAAGAGTGAAATCTTTGTTAGTGGTGACGGTAATGATGGTGGTGATGATGATGATCATGATGGTGGTGATGATGATGATAATAGTGATGTGATGGTGGTGGTGATAATGATGATGGTCATGATGGTGATGATGATGATGATGATGATGATGATGATGATGCTGATGATGATGATGCTGATGATAATGATGATGATGATGATGGTGATAATGATGATGATGATGATGATGATGATAATGATAATGATGATGACGATGATGATGATGGTGATGATGATGATAATGATAATGATGAAGATGATGATGATGTGATGATGATGATGGTGATGGTGATGATGATGATGGTGGTGATGATGATGGTGATGTTGATGGTGATGATTGTGATAATCATGGTTAAGGTGATAGTGATGAAGATGAGATGATGGTGATGATTAGATTATGATAATCATGATAACAATAACAATGGTGACAGACTGATGATGTTGTCATGATGGTGGTAAAGATGATGGTGATAATGGTAATTACAGACAGACATACCAGCATGAGGATGCTCGACATTAACATCAGGTGTCCACACACCAGCTGCAACATAACCACGTCGTTCCATTTCAAAAAGATAACCGCCATCACCAATCAAGATTTCCCCTGCATCCAATCGTTCTAAGATCGTCTTAAAATTAAAGAACATATACTGAATGAAAATCTCTATTTAACGGCGGGGGGGTGAAAAGGTTTACGGGATCGTCGGATTTCGCAAAAAATTTCTTAGATTTCGGATCTGGCCAAGCTGCGATCTGCAGGCGAATATTTTACACAGATTTGCGGATCCTATTAATCCAGCGGATTGCGGATTTATGTAATATTTTGGACGGATTTTGGATTTAGCTTTCAATTTACTTCGGATCCTGGATGGTGACTTCATAGTAGAGCTTTTAGCGGATTCAAATTTACACACGACCATTGTCGGATCGCGGATTTTGCTTCAAATTTGGGCGGATCGGCGGATTTGTATACCCCTCTCCACCCCCACCCCCTTAACATTCAGATCATGGTTTTGCATATTGTTGAACAGTGTCCGCGGATCAGTTGAATAAATTTTGCAAGGCTGGCTGCACATGGCTGATTAACGGTATTTATTAGAGCCGAAATGCGGTTTGCACTAACAACTTTTGCCTAAAACTGTGCATGCAACCTGATTGCAACTTAGTTGTGAATCAAGCCATAGCTCGCCTAGGATAACATAGTCGTAAAATCCCCCTGTCGCAAGATGAACTCGCAAAGTCGTATATTCGGCCTATTTCCTTGTATTTCCCAGCAAGCTAGCGAATACCCGACGCGACACAATTGCAATTGCAAACATAGGCCAAATCACTCATCCAACACAGCGCATCAAATTTGCATGCTAGATACAAACCGGTAATATACCGTCAAATCTTAAATGCTTACGGTAAATGTATATCGGTACAGTACAAACCAAATACCGACCTTTTTGCTTGAATGTGACATGTCAGCTACAACGTCTAGCTTTGCAATGCAAAATATTCTAAGCCATCAGCATAGAGTGTAAAATAGACTTTCATGTAATATAATACAACATGTAAATATGACACGACCACATGCTGCTTACTATGTTCCCCAAAGGTATTTGCCTTGTCAGTTCGATTCGGTGATTTCTCGGGTGGAACTAATTAGAAACGAAGAAGAGAACTGAACCGGTCCACGCCACACGCTCGGCATAGGCATTAATGCTGGGGGGATGGGGGATGGGGGGGGGGGGGTATCTAAAAACCTAATGCATGGTTTCATAAATCTTTCCCTAATAATGAACAAAAATGGAAAAATTAATATGAATTTTACTGAAGGAAGTACATACAAACTAACTGCTGAACTTATTGAACACACTATTGATAAAAAATTGTGACTCAAAGAAAAACATTTAATAAAATACAGTCTGTGGCTAAAAAGTATACCACATTTCAGTATACTTTTTAGCCACGGCAGTCTGTGGCTAAAAAGTATACCACATTTCAGTATACTTTTTAGCCACGGCGGTCTGTGGCTAAAAAGTATACCACATTTCAGTGTACTTTTTAGCCACAGCAGTCTGTGGCTAAAAAGTATACCACATTTCAGTATACTTTTTAGCCACGGCGGTCTGTGGCTAAAAAGTATACCACATTTCAGTGTACTTTTTAGCCACAGCAGTCTGTGGCTAAAAAGTATACTACATTTCAGTATACTTTGTAACCACGGCCGTACTGTGGCTAAAATATATATCAAATTTCACTATACTTTCAGCCACGGTAGTCTGTGGCTAAAAACTATACTAGATTTCATCATACTTTTTAGCCACGGCGGTCTGTGGCTAAAAAGTATACCACCTTTCCAGTATACTTTTTAGCCACAGCGGTCTGTGGCTAAAAAGTATACCACATTTCAGTATACTTTTTAGCGACGGCGGTCTGTGGCTAAAAAGTATACCACATTTCAGTATACGTTTTAGCCACAGCGGTCTGTGGCTAAAAAGTATACCACATTTCAGTATACTTTTTAGCCACGGCAGTCTGTGGCTAAAAAGTATACCACATTTCAGCATACTTTTTAGCCACAGCGGTCTGTGGCTAAAAAGTATACTACATTTCAGTATACTTTGTAGCCACGGCCGTACTGTGGCTAAAATATATATCAAATTTCACTATACTTTCAGCCACGGTAGTCCGTGGCTAAAAACTATACTAGATTTCATCATACTTTTTAGCCACGGCGGTCTGTGGCTAAAAAGTATACCACCTTTCCAGTATACTTTTTAGCCACAGCGGTCTGTGGCTAAAAAGTATACCACATTTCAGTATACTTTTTAGCGACGGCGGTCTGTGGCTAAAAAGTATACCACATTTCAGTATACGTTTTAGCCACAGCGGTCTGTGGCTAAAAAGTATACCACATTTCAGTATACTTTTTAGCCACGGCAGTCTGTGGCTAAAAAGTATACCACATTTCAGCATACTTTTTAGCCACAGCGGTCTGTGGCTAAAAAGTATACTACATTTCAGTATACTTTGTAGCCACGGCCGTACTGTGGCTAAAATATATATCAAATTTCACTATACTTTCAGCCACGGTAGTCCGTGGCTAAAAACTATACTAGATTTCATCATACTTTTTAGCCACGGCGGTCTGTGGCTAAAAAGTATACCACCTTTCCAGTATACTTTTTAGCCACAGCGGTCTGTGGCTAAAAAGTATACCACATTTCGGTATACTTTTTAGCGACGGCGATCTGTGGCTAAAAAGTATACCACATTTCAGTATACTTTTTAGCCACAGCGGTCTGTGGCTAAAAAGTATACCACATTTCAGTATACTTTTTAGCCACGGCAGTCTGTGGCTAAAAAGTATACCACATTTCAGTATACTTTTTAGCCACAGCGGTCTGTGGCTAAAAAGTATACCACATTTCAGTATACTTTTTAGCCACAGCGGTCTGTGGCTAAAAAGTATACCACATTTCAGTATACTTTTTAGCCACAGCAGTCTGTGGCTAAAAAGTATACCACATTTCAGTATACTTTTTAGCCACAGCGGTCTGTGGCTAAAAAGTATACTAGATTTCAGTATACTTTTCAGCCACGGCCGTACTGTGGCTAAAATATATATCAAATTTCACTACACTTTCAGCCGCGGTGGTCTGTGGCTAAAATATATATCAAATTTCACTATGCTTTCAGCCACGGTGGTGTGTCGCTAAAAACTATACTAGATTTCATCACACTTTTTAGCCACGGCGGTCTGTGGCTAAAAAGTATACCACATTTCAGTATACTTTTTAGCCACGGCGGTCTGTGGCTAAAAAGTATATTTCAAATTTCACTATACTTTCAGCCACGGTGGTCTGTGGCTAAAAACTATACTAGATTTCATCACACTTTTTAGCCACGGCGGTCTGTGGCTAAAAAGTATACCACCTTTTCAGCGGTCTCTGGCTAAAAAGTATATCACATTTGAGTATACTTTTTAGCCACAGCAGTCTGTGGCTAAAAATTAAGGTATACCACATTTCAGTATACTTTTTAGCCACAGCGGTCTGTGGCTAAAATATATATCAAATTTCAGTATACTTTTTAGCCACAGTGTTTTGTGGCTAAAAAGTATACCACATTTCTGTATACTTTTTAGCCACGGCCGTTTTGTTGCTAAAATATATATCATAATTCGCAGTACTTTCAGCCACGGTGGTCTGTGGCTAAAAACTATACTAGATTTCAGTATACTTTTTAGCCACGGCGGTCTGTGGCTAAAAAGTATACCACATTTCAGTATACTTTTTAGCCACAGCGGTCTGTGGCTAAAAAGTATACTAGATTTCAGTATACCTTTTAGCCACGGCCGTTCTGTGGCTAAAATATATATCAAATTTCACAATACTTTCAGCCACGGTGGTCTGTGGCTAATAACTATACTAGATTTCATCATACTTTTTAGCCACGGCGGTCTGTGGCTAAAAAGTATACCACATTTCAGTATACTTTTTAGCCACGGCGGTCTGTGGCTAAAAAGTATACCACATTTCAGTATACTTTTTAGCCACAGCAGTCTGTGGCTAAAAAGTATACCACATTTCAGTATACTTTTTAGCCACGGCGGTCTCTAAAGCAAAACTTCAAAATCTTTCCCCCCCCCGTCGCCAAAAAAATTTCGGTCAGTGTACCATTTTAGGGGTCAAAAATTTTTTCCGGACATACCATAAGTGAAATATAAACTGTAAATTGTCTGAATCTCATAATTTTCGTACAAAAACTATCGTTCTAAATGTGATTTATCACGTATTTTTTTATAACTAAAAGGGCACTTCTGCCCCCCCCCTGCCCCCCTAGCAAAAGGCAAGGGGGGCAGCCGCCCCACCTGCCCCCCCCAGTTCCGGCGTCCCTGCACTATACTTTTAGCCACAGACCGCTGTAGCTGAATTTTAAGTATACTTTTTAGCCACGGCAGTCTGTGGCTAAAAAGTATACCTCATTTCAGTATACTTTTTAGCCACGACGGTCTGTGGCTAAAAGTATAGCTGAATTTCAAAGTATACTTTTTAGCCACAGCGGTCTGTGGCTAAAAAGCATACCTCATTTCAGTATACTTTTTAGCAACGGCGGTCTGTGGCTAAAAGCATATTACATTTCAGTATACTTTTTATCCACGGCGGTATGTGGCTAAAAGCATATTAGATTTCACTATACTTTTAGCCAGGGACGCCGGTACGATAATAAGGCAAAGGGGGGCAGACCCACACCTAGGACACCTCTATAGAGCTAAAGTTGAAAATCTACCGGAAATTTTTTTTTCATGGAAATTTTTAGGGCGACCCCCCCCCCCCTCTTTTCGCCTAAAAATTTTCGGTCAGTGTACCATTTTAGAGGTCAAACATTTTTTCCAGACATACCAAAATTTTCAGTTAAGTTAAAAAAATTTTCTAAATTTTTTGTAAATTAAACTTATTCTTTACCTAATTCACAATTATTTTTGTTAATTTACTTTCTCTGGGCCTATAAATTATCTGAATCTCATGGTTTTCTCAGAAAAAGCATCACTGGAAATGTGATTTATCGCGTAGTATTTTACAACTAAAAGGGCACTTCTGCCCCCCATGCCCCCCCTAGCAAAAGGCAAGGGGGGCAGCCGCCCCACCTCCCCGCCCCTGCTACCCCAGTTCCGGCGTCCCTGCTTTTAGCCACAGCGGTCTGTGGCCAGAAGTATATTGGATTTCACTATACTTTTAGCCACGATGTTCTGTGGCTAAAAAGCATCTTAGATTTGACTATACTTTTTAGCGACGGCCGTCTGTGGCTAAAAAATATAGCAGATTTCTTCTTTTAGTATACTTTTTAGCCACGGCGGTCTGTGGCTAAAAGTATACCAGATTCCACTTTTTAGCCTAACCCTAACCCAACCTTGTTTTCGGTTGCACCTGTTCGCGGGCAAATGTTTCATCTTTTTATAAATTTATAAAATGTTTTGTTTATATCAGAAATGTTGTGTTTAAAACTATATTTTCTGTATTATTTATGACCAAATGTTTGTTTTTAAACGCTTGGACGGTTTGCGGAATTGGCTAAAAGGAAGGGCACTTTTTATATCGTCTTTAAGGTATAATATCGCGGCAAATGTTGTCGTTTTAGTAAAATTTGACAAATGTGAAATTAGTGTTAATTTGTTTGTCTCGTGTCGAATGCTATTGTGACACTCTCATGTGTATAGTATGTGTGACATATTTAGAGTTTGGAATCTGTTGAAAGGTTTCTCCTTTTTAAATATATAGGCTTGTTTCTACGTGGGGTTTTGTGAATGGCAATTTCAAGGATGAATTTTTATACATCAAGATTTCTATTTACAAAACCTTTCGTGAGTGTATTTTCCCAAAATCGTAATATTTCCCCAAATCGTGATATTTCTTATGCAATGTACAGTGGCATCAAGCATGCAGCTATTTCAATTAAGGTTGTCCCCGAGCAAAGCGGAAAAGTTGAATACAAACGTGAAAAGCTGCTGTGAATCGCTAAAAAATTATTAATCTCATCCTTTCGCGTTTGTATTCGACTTTTCCACTTTGCTTGTGGACAACCTTTTTTGAAATAGCAGTATATATAGGGTTAGAACTTGTCAATACACCCTTTCGATAATTACGTCACACATATACTTTTTGGTCTTGGAGCCTCGCTCTCGTTAGTAAATTACGCAAGGTGATTAGTTCACGATTTATGACAGCGAGGCTCCCAGGCCAAATGACTATTAATTATTGAAAGGGTGTATTGAACTCTGTAGCTCAGTTGATTAATTGGCCGATTGAGCGCCAGCGCTCTCTCCCTGACAAGTAGAATCATCTGGCATTAGACTGTTAAAATACATGTACAATTTAAGTGAGGCACATCAGCACGCAATGCGACTCAATGGGTTAACTAGAGACATGAACAGACAGGTCAGTTAACCCATTAAGCGCCAGACTTCCAGCGCTCTCCACTTGATGAGAAAAATTGTCTGGCGGTAGACACAGTAAAATACTAAGGTAGAGTGCATCAGGGCGCAATGCAACTCAATGGGCTGGAGGCATGGGCATGCAGGCCAGTTAACCCATTAAGTGCCACCGCTGTTCTCTTGACAAGTAACATCGTCTGGCGTTAGACAGTAAAATATGAAAGTAGGGCGCATCAGGGCACAATGTGACTCATTGGGTTAGAGCACTTCAGAGCTAGGAATCGCAAGGCCGCAAGGGGAGAGTGCTGGCTGTTGATGAGTTATCAGGCTATATCTACTTATGTTGCAATGTGTGTCAATTCAGCATACTTTATTATGTTACTCTGTCTAATGGCAGGAAATTTTATTCGCCTCAGTAAGCCCTACTAGCATTTAATTACATGACTTCAGTGATATGATGTGGTATTTTCTTTTAGTTTGCGATGTCGCCGTCTGCTGTTTGTCAGCCTTGTTGCAATTGTTATTTTCATCTTCTCACCTGTCTTGAGGAACTTTCACCCTTCGAAATACTTAGGATCCTATCATATTGGTATGTCTTTCAGTAGTACCACATAAATGTTTAATAGGTTTCCTTCTGTAGTAACACTGGATCAATTAGAGATGATCCTTGCTGAACTTCTAGGGAGAACATTTTGGAACTGATAGAGCTATCCAGGATGAATAAAGTTAGTTTAGTTTATGTTTCCTCCTGTAGTAACACTGGATCAATAAGAGATGATTCTTACTGGATCTCTAGGAAGAACAGTTTAGAACTGATAGAGCTATCCAGTATAAATAAAGTTAGTTTAGTTTAGGTTTCCTCCTGTAGTAACACTGGATCAATAAGAGATGATGCTTACTGGACCTCTAGGAAGAACAGTTTGGAACTGATAGAGCTATCCAGTTTAGTTTAGTTTGATTTTCAGAAGTGTAGTCTAAACAATGCATGTAAATTTTACCGAGGAAAGTTCCACTGAGCTCATACAACAACTGTACTATTATTTTGCACAGATCAAGCGTATGTATGTCTTGAGAACAGGATTTCTCATTGGAAAGAGGCAGTTGGGTCAAAAGATGCAATTATTACTCACAATCCTTTAGAATCAGAGGAAGCATCCATGTTAGCTTATGTTGGTGAGAAATTTATTTATATTAAAATCAGATGCCTTGCTAAAATATATGGTTATACGGTGTTACCTCAATAAAATATGGCCACCTCGTTAAAATATGGTGACCTTGTTAAAATATGGTCATCTCATTAAAATATGGTCACCTCGTTAAAATATGGTCATCTCATTAAAATATGGCCACCTTGTTAAAATATGGTCATCTCATTAAAATATGGTCACCTCATTAAAATATGGTCATCTCATTAAAATATGGTCACCTCGTTAAAATATGGTCATCTCATTAAAATATGGTCACCTCGTTAAAATATGGTCATCTCATTAAAATATGGTCACCTCGTTAAAATATGGTCATCTCATTAAAATATGGTCACCTCGTTAAAATATGGTTACCTTGTTAAAATATGGTTACCTTGTTATAATATGTCCACCTCATTAAAATATGGTTTCCTCATTTAATTATGGCCACCTTGTCAAATTATGGCCAACTTGTTAAAATATTGTTACCTCGTTAAAATATGGTCACCTCATTAAAATATTGTTGCCTCATTAAAGTATGGTCACTTTAATTGTTAAAATTGGTGACCTTGTTAAAATATGACCACCTCGTTAAAATATGGCTATCTGGTTAAAATATGGTTATCTCGTTAAAATATGGTCACCTCATTAAATTATAGTGACCTCGTTAAAATATGGTTACCTTGTTAAAATATGGTCACCTCGTTAAAATACAGTCACCCATTAAACTGTATGGCTGTCATTTCATTAAAATATGGTCACTTTGTTAATATAGCTACCTCATTAATTCGGCCAGATCATAATTGTGACTTCTTCATTTAAATTGCAGCTGCATAGACAAATATTTTACCCTTGTCCATTCATTTCTAAGTGCGTTTGTGTTCTTGTTAGGTAATGGTGTAATTGGTATGTCGTTAAATGGGAACAGACATCTGTATATCAGCGACGGTGACTCATTATCCATTGAAATCCCTTACGAGAGTTTGTTGACGTTTACTGTGGACGAGAGACACAGTCAAAGTGGTCAGTCTAGCTTGCTTACACATAAAAACGCACAAGTTATTACAAATCTGTTCACAAGCTGTCGACAAGTTATGTTCGCACTGCTTGTTCCCAGTTGTTGGAACAAGTTTGGAACAAGCTGTTAACAACTTGTAACAAGCTTGATGACATTATCAGACTTGTTACAAGGTTGTTCTAACAAGTCTGATACAGTCGTGATATAACAAGAATGTTACAAGGTTGACGACACAAGGTTGTAACAATATTGTTATATCGTGACTGTATCGGACTTGTTGGAACAACCTTGCAACAAGTCTGATAATATCAACAAGCTTGTTACAAATTGTTAACAGCTTCTTCCAAACTTGTTGACAACTTGGGACAAGCAGTGCGAACACAACTTGTTGACGGCTTGTTGACGGCTTGTTGACAGACTTGCTGCAAGATGTGAGATTTTTTTATATTATATTGTATTTATATTCAATTTCCCTATGCAAGTGAAGTAATTACATTGCACTATACTGTAAATAATTATAATGCCCGACCAAAATGTGGTTTCATCTGACAATATATTTTTCAGAATTATAGTGAACATTTCTAACTTATTATATTCCTTATATAGAGGCGACCGTCATTGATCTTCGCAGAGGATTGATACACAACATTCATAGTTATTCAAAGGTACATTATATGGTAGCCGTTTCTCCTGGAGGCTATGAAATTCACATTTTCAGTTCATCAAATCATCGTGTTTTTTCCTCTTGTAGGAAAAAAGCTGTGTAGTTGTCGAACACATTGTGTATGCCGATCAAAATAAACCCTCATTGCTTGTTCAAGAAATTATCATCAATAACCATGCGGTATGTGGCTTTTAAAATACTTTCACGCCTTGTGTAAAGGCAATTTAGGCGGTGTAATATCCAGCATTTCCTATAGAAGCCCAGCATCACCCTAGAAAATCTGCTTGACCGTACAGTACATTTTCTGCTTTTCGAAGAGCGATTAGCGGAACTTCTACTGTTGGTGCGTGTCGATTTCTTGAAACGATTCAATTGATTTGTGAGCTCACGAGAAAATACTCAGAATTTAGTAAAATTTCGTGGTTAAATATGTAAACATGTCGAGGTTGTTATACAGCCATATTTTTAAATATACTGTACTTTAACAAGTAAATTTACTGTACTGTGCTACAGCAACTGTCCAGTCACGCATACGTGATAAAAAACCGATATAAACTTTATAAACGAAAGATAATGTAAAACGTAACAGAACGGCGAACATGCAGATTCGACCATCAAATAATGGTAATGTTGGGATAGTAGCGTTGCAGACTGCAGAGGAGAGTGGGCAGTAAGGCTCCAGGGCGTTAGCCAGAAGAAAAAAAGTTTTGTCTATTAAACGTAAAATGGGAAAGTTTTTTGACCGATCAAAGTCCTTTTGTAGGAATAAATAGTGTTTCTCCTTAGATGCAATCATGCAAACAACGGTAGCTTGGTCTTGTACATTTCATTTCCGGTGAATGAACACTGAAAAATGAACCCGATGGCACTTCGTTTTGTATATTTCATTTCCGGTGAATGAACACGGATGCACACCGATTACACTTTGTTTTGTACATTTCATTTCAGTGAATACACACCCAATATGAATGAAACGCGATACATTTTGAGAAAATAGTTAATGGGAAAAAGTAAATAAAATGTTCTTTGATATAATAATATAAAATCAAACGCAATGCACTTTCTCATCAGAAAAAATGAAAATCTTCCAGTAGACCCAGTTGGGAAAGCCCCTTAGCTACTTCAATTGGGAAGAGTCTGTCAAACGGACAGTATATGGGCTAGCCAACACCCTGGGCTCCCTCATGCACCACCCCATGGAAAACCTGAACACCTCAGCTTGAGAGCCTGTTCGCAGGCTACCTTAGGCTAGATCCGCCTCGGGATTCGGCGCTTCCTAAATAAGAATCTTTATATTTCAGCATCTTCCAGTGCGTGTGAAGTTTAAACATACTGGTCATAAACGATGGAAAAAGTCAAAAATGCACAGCGAAAAGTAAGGGCAATAACAGCTTGTATATAGTGTATATACTATCTGGCTAATTCAACCATACTGTAGTGTATACCCGTTCAGGAATCCTGGTTCAATAGACCTTTCCCCTTGTGAGTGAAATTGTGATCTAGACAAGCCTGGACAAAAATTTCATCACAGCTTGAAAGAGCATCACAAAATTAGTAATATTCGAAGTTTCGTTGCGAAATGTTGTAAAATGCGGATAGTATAGCCTTGCGAAGTTTGCCGTTTTTCAGTCATTTTGCATTACAAACGGGAAATTGATAATCAGATGATCAAACTGATTATCAATTTCCCGTTTGTAATGCAAAATGACTGAAAAACGGCAAACTTCGTAAGGCTATATTATCCGCATTTTACAACATTTCGCAACGAAACTTCGGAATATTACTAATTTTGTGACGCTCTTTCAAGCTGTGGTGAAATTTTTGTCCAGACTTGTCTAGATCAAAAATTTCACTCAAAAGGGGAAAGGTCTATTATCCAGGACTTTGATCAAATTAACCAAGGCTGCTTTACAGTTCACACACACTATCAAAGTTTCTGTGATCACAGTAGGAATTTTGCAAAGGTAAATTCTACGTTTTGAAGGATTTGTAAGAAATGTTTGAGGAAACTGACTTAATATTTAAGGGATGGACCATTAGAAAAGTGATAGGGGGGGGGGGAGGCAAAACAAAAAAAAATATTCCCAGAAAAAAATTAGGGGAAAAAAATCTTACCAGGCATAGCTGGGAAGATAGGCCTATAAATTTCACTTAAAAAAAAATTCCGGCCATCAAGTGAGAAAAAAAATTACTTCTATAGGTGTACAAAAAAAATATTTATTATATAAACATAAGTGTTATATAGAGTTTTTGGCCACTGAGAAAAATCGTATTTAAACACGTAAAAAATACGATATTTTACGTGTGAAAATATCATTTGTTGTAAAACGCATTGCCACGGACGTTTTATTGTTTTTCACTGAATTTTGTTTATATAATAAACAGAAAAATACATCGGTGCTTGGAAATACCATATTTATTTCTCGTGTTTCGAAATAAATCTGGTTAGTCCGCGCACCCATGTATTATTCTCTATATATTACCTCTTAGAAAATCGCCCCCAATCCGGCACCTGGCCAGTTGGTTTCCTGGCACTGAGGTGTTCCCTCCGGCGAACATTACCATTCATTTTAAAGGCACCTGTTTACCTACGCAAAATTCCTACTGTGATCACAGAAACTTTGATAGTGTAAAACCAAGCTTTATAGTGTAAAGATTCCTAACTCGCGTGTATCTCTATGAAATTTCAGTTTTTCGGCACCCAAACCAGGCCTGCCTAATATTCCTTTGAGTGTTGTGACGAACTCGATGAAGCATCCCAAATTGAGAGACACGGATCTCATTATCGCCGTTGGCTCTTCGTCAATCGCACCAGTTGAAATGGTCCCATTCGAAAGGTACGTTCAAAACAATGGGATGCGATACACATGAAAAAAAAACTAGAAACATTTCGACCTCTCACGGAGATGCTCAGAAATTCTTCCGGTGTTCCAAATATTAACCATGGTTCAGGAATGTATTTACTGGGGGGGGGGGTGCACCCCCTATCCCGGGCCAGAGGGGTGCAGGGGTGTGCTATTTTTCATGATAAAGCAAAAAATTATTGGAGACAAAATGAGATACAGTAATTTGAGTAATAACATGATGATAAGCGAACTGTGAACAACAATTACAATTCAAATACAGTAGTCAAGCAAGACTTTGCAGTAGTGAAGCAAGTTGATGGGCGGGCGGCACACATGACCGACATAACTCGGCACCAGACCTGGCAGAGCACCCCCCCCCCCCTACCAGATCATGCTGGATCCATCCCTGCTATGGTTTCATACAAAGCCCAGTCTAATTGTAATCACGACCCAACGTTTCGACACTCCCGTCTAGTGTCTTCATCATGGGCGATCTACTGTAAAGTTGCAATGTGGCTTCTTATATACACAAGGGAAGTCGCAATGTGGCTTCTTGTATACCCGTAAGAAGCCACATTGCAATTTTAGATCACCCTTGATGAAGACACTAGACTAGAGTATCGAAACGTTGGGTCTTGATTACAATTCGACTGGGCTTTGTATTCATTTATATAAACTAGAATAGCGAGCGAAAACATGATTGATATACCTGGTTGCCGTGAACGAACAAACTTTAAATAAATATCAACTTTCGTTTTATGTATCTTTGTTTCTTGTTCAATTTTCTAGTGTTAAAAGTCTACAATTCCTGACAGCAGTTCACTCGAAAACTGTTCCACGAGTGAAACCGACCACTAGCGCGCCGTTAATCGCTGAGAAAAGCCTTCGAAAAATGATCGTTGAGGTATAAAACACATCCCTGAATATTTCGTAAAGAATGTAGTTGTCACATGCACATAAAAATGCACAAGTCTTTACATATCTGCAAACAAGGTTGTTGTGAAGCCGACATCAGGATGTGTTCGCACTGCTTGTTCCCAGTTGTTGTGACAAGTCTGGAACAAGTTGTTATCATCTTGTTACAAGGTTGATGACGGTAACAGACTTGCTACAAGTTGTTCCAACAAGACTAATACAGGCTGTTCGTAACAAGTTGCCACGAGCTTGTTGTCATCAACTTGTTAACAACTTGTTACGTGCAGACGATATCAGACTTGTTGGAACAACTTGTTGCGAGTCTGTTGGCCTCATCAACCTTGTTACAAGATGATAACAACTTGTTCCAGACTTGTCAACAACTGGGAACAAGCAGTGCGAACACATCTTGTTGACAAGTTGTGAGATTTTTACGCGTTTACACACGCAAAAATCTCACATCTTGTAGCAAGTCTTCCAACAAGCCGTCAACAAGTTGTGCTCGCACTGCTTGTCCCAAGTTGTCAACAAGTTTGGAACAAGCTGTCAGGCCTTAAAATATCGGTCGGTCACGGACATTGTCCGACCCATTCGTAAAATTGTCCGACGTAGAGTGGAAACCACCGGACATTCTGTCCAACCAAAATGAAACGGAGGTTTATTGTTTGTCCGACCCGAGTGTACTGGTGTCCGACCGAACTGCAACCTCGTGCTAGGTCAGACGTTTGTCTGCTGTTCTGGCAAGGAAGTTAATTTTGGCGTGGAAATAAGTATGAAAGAAACAAATTATTTAACATCTTTACAACATTTACCGTTATTCATTTGTGTCATTCAGACTTATTTCCGAGTCAAAACTGAACTGAAGGTCATCGGACATATGTCCGACCCAAACTCAACGTCACTGGACATTATGTCAGACGGGCCTGTAAAAGATATTTTAAGGCCTGGCTGTTATAAACAACTTATAACAACCTTGTTGATATTATCAGACTTGTTGCAAGGTTGTTCCAACAAGTCCGATAGAGTCATGATATAACAATATTGTTACAACCTTGTGTCGTCAACCTTGTAAACATTCTTGTTATATCATGACTGTATCAGACTTGTTAGAACAACCTTGTAACAAGCCTGATGATGCCATCAAGCTTGTTGCAAGGTTGGGCGTAAAAAAAAATATCTGTGGTTTCGGTTCCCGACCGACCCTATTTTTTTCTGCCGACCCTATTATTTTTTCAACGCGATTGACCGTGCGACCCTATTTTCTCCGGGTGGTTGCGGGTTGCTGCCAAAATCATAGAGATTATAAATAACACTAGAGGAGGCATTGTAATCTTAATTCAGTAAAAAAAAAGGGAACACGGCTATTGGGGGGCAAATTCAAGTCCCGGATGTGTATTCGTGTTCCCATTGGTGACGAGTTTCAAATCAGCCAATGAGAGTACGATTTTATATCCGGGACTTGAATTTGCCCCCCATTAGCTGCGTTCCCAATTTTTAAACTCGATGCCTCCTCTAGTGTTATTTATAATCTCTATGGCCAAAATGGCGTCTGTTGTCACACTAATTATTGAAAAAAAACATGAAAAAAATATTCAAAAAAAGTATTTCCGACCTACCAACCCTAAATTTTTCGCGATATGAAACCGGAACCACAGGTATTTTTTTTACGCCTTGTTCCAACATATCCAAACAATATTGCTACAACCTTGTGTTGTCAACCTTGTAACATTCTTGTTATATCATGACTGTATCAGACTTGTTAGAACAACCTTGTAACAAATCTGATAATGCCATCAAGCTTGTTACAAGTTGTTAACAGCTTGTTCCAAACTTGTTACAACAACTGGGAACAAGCAGTGCGAACACAACTTGTTGACAGCTTGTGAACAGATTTGTAACAACTTGTTTGCAGACCTGTAACAACTTGTGCATTTTTACGTGTGCCAGACTAAATTCTCAAGCTTAGGTTTAGTGGTATAATGGAAAGTGGTTTAGTTTCCAAGGATATGGCAGGAAATTAATCTGGAATTTAATTTTTGTGAAGGAACTAAAAAACGGCATCCAGCAAGAGGAATCCTTACGTGAAGAACAGTCGTCCACTTGGCGAAAGGTGTGTTGAGTTTTCGGTTCTTGAAGCTAGGCTCGATGTACAGTGTAGTTTTAAAATGATTTCAGTTTTCTCGTATTTTTAAAATGTAACCCTCAAACAGTCTTTTCTGCCGTTTTGTGTCTCGTTCCGAAATATTTTGTGTTTCCATTATAACCCAATCTCGTGAAAACAGCAAGTGGAGACCACATTATATTACCGAAAAATATTGACTAACTAACTAACTAACTAACTAATTTAGCTGATTGACTAATTAGCAGACTAACTAATAATTAGATGATTGATTAATTTTCTAACTAACTAACTAATTAGATGATTGATCAATTAGCAGACTAACTAACTAATTAACTAACTAACTAATTAGCTGACAGACTATCTAAGTTTTAGTTGACTATCTAACTAACTAACTAATTAGCAGACCAACTATCTAATTAATTAATTAATTAATTAACTTACTAGTTAACTAATTAGCTGACTGACTATCTAAGTTGACTGAGTATCTAACTAACTAATTAGCTGACTGACTAATTAGCAGAGTAACTATATAATTAACTAATTAACTAACTCACTAGCTAATTAATTAGCTAACAGACTATCTATGTTGACTAACTGACTATCTAACTAACTAACTAATTAACTGACTGGCTAATTAGCAAGTTGACTATCTAACTAACTAAATAACTTACTAACTAATTGACTAACAAATTACTTAACTAAAATAGCTAATAGCTAAAGACTGACCATCTATTAACAACTAATTAACTAACTAAATAACTAACCAACTATTTTTTATTTTTCGTGCCATGTTGTTAGATCTGGATGAGCGGTGTTTCAGTCCCAGTAAAACATCACCCTGACACCCCAGCTGGTAATAAAGTGAACATCACCATGTATTATGTTCTGTCAAGTTTAACCACCTCTCTCGCTAAACAACCATCGCAATCATACCCTGGCCGATGTTATCAAGGAGTGCCTACCATGTAAGTGGCGAAGATATAGATTTTTCAAAGTAGTAATAACCAGTAGCGTAGTCAGCCCGACGATTTACGCCGGTATTCTAAAAGCTCACTCACACTCAATGAGTTGAAGTTCAAGCTCAGCTTCTCTTGAGTGTCAATGCTGTTTTTGAATAGCTGGAGAGTGAGTGGTCACATAGTAAGGTATGACACTAACCCTCCAGCTGTTCAAAAACAGCATTGACACTCGAGAGAAGCTCAGATTAAACTTCCACTCATTGAGTGTGAGTGGCTTTTAGAATACGGGCGTTAGTCCCGCTATGCAAATATTTTCGTGTTCATTGACTGTGAAAACAATCAATTTCTAAAGAAATGAATGATGATAATGATTTTAAATTTGCATAGCGGGACTAAATTGTCGGTCAACAACACTGGTGACAAATGGTGATCATGGCCGTTTTGTGGTATAGTGGTCAATGTATTATCGAATAAAATAGAATGTGCAACGTTTAAAATTAATAGAAATGCAACAAATTTGTCCTCAATGTAATAATGGTATTCATTTAACTCAGGCACACAGCTTTAATGTGGACATATCCTAAGACAGAGCTTGATGTCACCAACCTGGCTATGAAATGGAAGACATCATTAATGACACACGGATGTGAATCATTCTTTGATCGAGGTTTGAATTATGAAGACATTATTGAGACCTTTGGTAGTTTAGAACTGATATAGCTATCTAGTATAAATGGAGGTCATCCTTTAGTACCACCGGACCAACAAGAGATGACTCTTACTGGACCTCTAGGCAGAACAGTTTAGAACTGATAGAGCCATCCAGTATAAATAGAGTAAGTTTAGTTTAGGTTTCTTCCTGTAGTAACACTGGATCAATAAGAGATGATCCTTACTGGACCTCTAGGAAAAACAGTTTAGAACTGATAGAGCTATCCAGTATAAATATATTAGTTTAGTTTAGGTTTCTTCCTGTAGTAACACTGGATCAATAAGAGATGATTTTACTGGACCTCTAGGAAGAACAGTTTAGAACTGATAGAGCTATCCAGTATAGATCAAGTTAGTTTAGCTTAGTCTTACAACCACTCAAAATTTAGAACTCAAATTTTCTCTATTCCGTGTTTAGGCACCATCTATCTGCACCAGGCGATGGTCCTAAGTTTCGGTGGCTTCACCTTCGCCCGAGGACATCTAGAGTTTGCAGCAAACCCAGCCAAACTACAAACGGATATATTCTTTCATCATATCGAATACTACGGCAGCTTTGTCAATGTTAAAGTATTAGTCAGCCACCAGTGGTCGCAGGCGGCCGAAATCAAGGTGTGGGCTGAAAATCAAGACAAGTTGTTCGCCTGCGAAGCGGGCTGTCAGTTTCCTCCTGTTATATTAAGGTGAGTGTGGCGGTATTTTTAAATGTGGTTTGATTAGAGCTCGACAACTGTCTCTCTGTAGCTCATGAGGTTGGTTAGAGCTTGACAACTGTCTCTCTGTAGCTCAGTTGGTTAGAGCTCGACAACTGTCTCTCTGTAGCTCAGTTGATTAGAGCTCGACAACTGTAGCTCAGTTGGTTAGAGCTCGACAACTGTCTCTCTGTAGCTCAGTTGATTAGAGCTCGACAACTGTCTCTCTGTAGCTCAGTTGGTTAGAGCTCGACAACTGTCTCTCTGTAGCTCAGTTGGTTAGAGAGCTTTACACATTTATTAGGTCTAATAAATCTGTAAAAATTTCATTCCAAATTTCCACATACAAATCGCTTCGACATGCTCGTATTTTTTGTTTTTCCAGTTCTAAAGGCATGACATTTCCAGTCAAGATTACTTCCCCTGTCACCCCGTTATTGTATATATCAAATAATGAAAGTCATTTGCTCAGCCTGAGGAAGATGGATTTTATACAAAAGATTTGGAAAGGTACGCCGAAAGAAATATTTATTCCATTTTACGATAGGCAAGAAGAATGAAATCCAACACCACAGCTAGAAAGAGCGTCTTAGAATGAGTAAAGCTGCACAAAAATTGGTTGCTAAATGTTGTGAAATGAAGAAAATATAGCCCTGTGAAGTTCGCAAATTTTGTATATATTTGTATTACGCGCGTTAAAAATAACCCCGCTTTCGGCTCAAAAATGGTTATTTTTCCCGCGCGTATTCAGCAAATATATACAAAATTTGCGAACTTCACTGGGCTATATTTTTCTCATTTTAGAACAATTCGCAACCAAACTTTGCAATTTTACTCATTTTAAGATGCTCTTTCCAGCTATATATATATATATATATATATATATATATATATATATATATATATACACGCAGGGTACATGAATTTGTGGTTAGAGCTCGACAACTGGCCTCTGTAGCTCAGTTGGTTAGAGCTCGACAACTGTCCTCTGTAGCTGAGTTGGTTAGAGCTTGACAACTGGCCTCTGTAGCTCAGTTGGTTAGATCTCAACAACTGTCCTCTGTAGCTGAGTTGGTTAGAGCTTGACAACTGGCCTCTGTAGCTCAGTTGGTTAGAGCTTGACAACTGTCCTCTGTAGCTCAGTTGGTTAGAGCTTGACAACTGTCCTCTGTAGCTCAGTTGGTTAGAGCTTGACAACTGTCTCTCTGTAGCTCAGTTGGTTAGAGCTCGACAACTGTCCTCTGTAGCTGAGTTGGTTAGAGCTTGACAACTGGCCTCTGTAGCTCAGTTGGTTAGACCTCGACAACTGTCCTCTGTAGCTCAGTTGGTTAGAGCTTGACAACTGGCCTCTGTAGCTGAGTTGGTTAGAGCTTGACAACTGTCCTCTGTAGCTCAGTTGGTTAGAGCTCGACAACTGTCCTCTGTAGCTCAGTTGGTTAGAGCTTGACAGCTGTCTCTCTGTAGCTCAGTTGGTTAGAGCTCGACAACTGTCTCTCTGTAGCTCAGTTGGTTAGAGCTCGACAACTGTCTCTCTGTAGCTCAGTTGGTTAGAGCTCGACAACTGTGTCTCTGTAGCTCAGTTGGTTAGAGCTCGACAACTGTCTCTCTGTAGCTCAGTTGGTTAGAGCTCGACAACTGTCCTCTGTAGCTCAGTTGGTTAGAGCTCGACAACTGTCCTCTGTAGCTCAGTTGGTTAGAGCTCGACAACTGTCCTCTGTAGCTCAGTTGGTTAGAGCTCGACAACTGGCCTCTGTAGCTCAGTTGGTTAGAGCTCGACAACTGTCCTCTGTAGCTCAGTTGGTTAGAGCTCGACAACTGTCCTCTGTAGCTCAGTTGGTTAGAGCTCGACAACTGTCTCTCTGTAGCTCAGTTGGTTAGAGCTCGACAACTGTCTCTCTGTAGCTCAGTTGGTTAA